>JANRGW010033990.1:0-63319 GCA_024733675.1 Psilopsiagon aymara | reverse complement strand
CTGGCAGAGCATGAGGCTCCAAAAGTCCTTGGCCAGACCAAACATCACTAAGCCATAACTAAAACCATTGGTGTTATTAGCGCTGTTCCCAGGCCGAAAGTTAAGAACACAGTGCTGCACCAGCTACCGAGAAGGAGAAAAATGACTGCTACTGCTGAACCCATGACATAAGTTCAGCAGGTTTTCAGATGACAGTTGCTATTCTTTTTCAGATCACTGATTTAAACAAAAGAAATGTAACATTTGATATTATGGTTATCACTCTAGTAACATCCCTCTGATAAGCATATTACCTTTGGAAAGAATAGCAAGGAAAAAATTGAAAAACTGAATACTACAGATCTCATAATACTCGTTTCTTTGGCTATAATGCAAAGATTTGCCTGGTTTTATTGCATGCAGTTGCAGAAATCCAGGTGCTTGGTGACATTTGTATGGCTTATAATATTCCTCACAGTCTCCAGCTTGTATTTAATTCACCCTAGGGTATCCCACATATAGCTGGCACACAATGGCAATCCCGAGAATCAGCTGGAAACTCAGGATACTGTAAGGTGACTTAAAGTCACAAAAAAGCATGCATGTTGAGGTAACTGAGTTCTGTCTTCAAAGACAGGCAAAGACCTGTGGCTAGTCTGGACAAATACAGAGCAGAAAAGGAAAGATACTCTCATGTATTTGCAGCTGTTTTCAGCTCTTTCCTGAGAAAACAGACATGCCCAAGCAAATACTGTCTGAACATATGCTATATGATATCAGCCCTATTTGTCTTCAACATGTAAAGAAAGAGCTCAAGAAGCATTAACTGATGTTTACAGTACAGTTAAAAAAATAGGAAGGAATTTTACTTAGGCAAAGATCATAACCATTACATTTACCTCAAAATACCACACAGAGTTTAAGTAGAATTGAATTACTGAGACTTATATAAAAGAAATAGCAGTGGAAACCAGCAAAAGGCAAATAAAAGCAAGAAAATTACTATACATTATTACAGTTTGTTGTATGGATGCCTATGAAAAACGTTCTTTTACGGCAGTTGTTGAAGAGTAGGAATGCTTCTTCAGGATGTCATTATTGGTTTTACTAGAGTTCACCTTTCCATTTTGGAAAATACATAGCAAGACAGTTTATCATCATATTCCCCTAGACTTCACTTTTCTAACAAAGTTTTCAGTATGGTGATTACAACAAAACCAACACCAACAATAAAACCCATCCAAACACACCTTTGCACACAAATAAATGGGGAAAAAAGATATCTGGGGTATTCAATAATGATTTAGACCTTCAGAATCACATGGTAAAACTCTGCAGTCATCCAAGTTGGGCAATTGAGCTTATCCAAAGCAGCTTTGGAGGAAAACTAAAAGTCAAACAGCTGTTTCCAAAAAATCCTGTTTAAAAAACAGAGACACTTGCTATATATGCCATGGTAATCCTTCACAATGTGTGATCTTCTATTCCCTTATCAGATACCAGGATGATTATTTATTCAGATAAAGATCAATGCACGATCACAGAAAAGACAAATATTTAAGTTCTCAGCCCCTTCCTCATAAACCTGCCTACTAGGTTGCATCCTTGATTTAGAACATGATCAACTGGCTTTAGGTTCTGCTAATGTATGCTAAAATTACTTGATAATAAGGCAGTAATTTGTTTGCCTCTTCACCATTTTAAGAAAGATTAATCTGCTAGTAACATTTAATGGAAATTAAATCACAGGCATATTACAGGATAATTGGGAAGCATCAAAGGAGTTGCTCAACTATAGTCATGCACATCCTGTTCTTCGAAATTGTGGTACCAAAGACATGTCAGAGCTTCTCTTAATTACTTTCTGAGGAGAATGCAGTAGAATTTAGTGTCTAAAAGTTATGACAGAAAGAGACTATTGAAGACAAGAATACAGAATATAGCTTGCAGCTGGCTGCTGCACAAAACAGCTGAACAACTGCTGAAAGAAGAGGGCAGAAGTGTGCCCATCTGTGTGCCAGGCTGGAACAGAGGGCATGGCTGACTTACTGCAGGGCAAAGACCAAGACACATGCAGCATGAACACAGCAAGAAGGGAGAGTCATGGTTAAACTCTTAGTGGTTTTATCGTATCTTATCTAGAACAGTTGAGTTTTGCGTTATTAAACAGTTAAATGGTCTAGTTTATGTTCTAATAAAACTTGATCTGTTAATGTTTGAAAACATTTTGGTCAATGTTGGGCTGCTTGACTGAAGAACCCAGCACAGGTTTCCGCACAGATATTAACTCCTTCATGACAAGAAGTATGCCACTACATACAAAAGTTCTATTTAATATATGCTACTGATACTTTTATCTACTTCACATCATCAGATAAACAGTCTGTCCTTCTGAAACTTCAGTTGAAAGAGACACAAAAGACTATGATTTAATTACCAGCCTTCTAATAATCATTTGTAGTCTTCTCAAAACAGAAACTTGATACAGCCCTCTTTGATACCCTTGATTATTAACAGAGAGCAGTTTTTAGTCCTGATTAAATAACAAAACAAATATGAGACAAACCCCAGACAAATCTGAAAACACAGGGAAACTCAGCTACATTAGCAGTTTCCAAAAATTAATTTGTCCCCATTACATTACCCATCATTGTTTTAATACCTCTACATGAAAAGAATGAATTATTGTGAAGTAGAAATGATTGCGTCAGTCAAGACAGAACTATGATAGCTGAAGGCTGAATGAAGGAAAGCTGCTTGCAATAAAGAATATCACAAACTTTTTGATGCAAGTTTGATACTTTAGAGAAGAGAGGTGTGGCAGAAGACATGACTCTTCTTCTGCATCTGTGAGGCCTGGCCTATGGCCAGAAGCAGCTGCTGTTTGGGTACAGTCTCTTTTGATGGTGGTACCCAAGCAAGCCAGATTTGTGACTCTTAAACAAGATGGATAAAACACATGTGACTTTGCACAGCCAAGCTAGAACAGGTGGATGCAGTGTTTTCTTACAAGGTGCCCTGGCAGTGCTGCTCTCCCCTCATGGCTCAGTATCTTTACTTGCTGTAAAGAACTTGTCCCCAGAACCTGACATCCAGAAAAAACTGAACTGCAGTAAAAGAACAATAACAAATCCAACTTGGAAAATACCAACAAAAAATAATTGCATATGATTTAAACAGACTGAAGTTTAGAAGCTGCATTTCATTTGTTTGCAGTATAAAACCAATTACAAACCAGAGTTAGCACATCAGGACTTGTTTTGCTTTTACCTCAGTGAAAGCAGTAATCCTGGATGGTCATCAGCTTGAACACCTTATGCACAATGAGAGTAGCTACAGGTCAGGAATGCTGTGCATTGGCAAGATCATATAGGAAAATTCATATGGCACCTGCTGGCACCCAACAGGCATTTTCAATGCCTTACTTCAAGAACACTAAATAAATAAGCTATCCTGAGATTTACAACTTATGGGGAGGCAGATTGCTGTGCCTACATGGCACCTCAGTGAAGTCAGTGAAGCACTGTGCAGGTGCAGCTGTCCATATGCACATAGTAAACTGCAGGTTCAGAACTTATCTTTTTAATGTAGAGTAGTAAGTATAAGTAAATCAAAGACATACAAGGAAGAAAAAAGAATTGTTTTACACTTTCCTTGCTCCTTAAGTGAATGAACGTTTTGAAATTAAATAATAGTACTGATCCTGGTTCAATTTCTCTTTCTCCCTGCATAGATCCCTGGGGAAACACCTCCCCAGAGTAGTTTGGGAGAAGCACAGCATGTATTTTTGCCTGCAAACTGTGGATGTTGGAGTCACCGTAATCTAGTCAGAGTAATCTATAAAGAAGTATGATTCACAACTGCTGAATCTGAGTTCTTTATGTAGACATGGATCCTTAAAAAGAAAAGATTTTGGCTGTAATATGACTTACTTTTTCAGGTCTTCAAAGTTTGGCTTGGGGAATGTGTGAGAGTGGCATAAAGCAGACAGCTGTTCCTATAATCTTCACTAACCTCCTGCTTGGTAACTGCTAGGTCATATTATATGGAAAGCACATTGTAAGTATAACCTTTCAAAGTAACTCAGTCTATACAGTTGTTGCTGCAATCATACTAAATGCTGGCATACATGAGAGAAAGTGTTTCTGCAGTCTGAAAATGAAAGAAAATGGGTAAGAACCCCTGTCTCTTCTGAAAGGATGAGGAACAGCCTGAGAAATTACAAATCACATTTTGGTCACCTGAATGCTCAGTTCTGAGGCTGGAAGTCACAGACTGTAGACTCATCAAATCAGAATTTTTCAGTATGCTGTTCATTTTGTATGATGCCCATTCATCACCTTAGCATTGATTCTGAAGTCCCTTCCCATGAGCCAGCAAAGACTTGCAGAACTTACTTCATTAGTTTTTGCATTTAATTACTTAGTCGCATTTGCTTCTTGGAGTTCGAGGAACCTCAGGAGACAGCAAAGCTTAGTGCCATGACAGAAGACAATTCCAAAGAAGATTATCCCCCCCCCCCCCCCCCCCCCTTTTGCTCTGTTTGCAAATGATTTCCAGTTTAAAAAAAAGGGGAGTGTGCGCAAAAAGCAACCTAACCACCAACCAGGCACGTGCCAGGTTGATGCTCCAACCCTAAGATCAGGGTGCATCGTTATTCTTATTTGATTTCTGATACAGGCAGACCTTCAAGACTGTTTTCCTCAAATAACCTTATGACAGATATCAAAGCTCTTTCATTCAGATATAGCAAAGTCAAGGGGCCACCTTTGCAACCTCTTCCATGTTTCATCACTGTAGCAGATACCATGCAACCAGACACTTCCCTGTCACGTTTAAAGTTAATATACTGGGAAATTCATTCTTTTCCTTCTCCAGCGTATGTGTGACACATAATGCAGACCAGCCAGAGCAGACTTACTCCTCTCTGTCATATTTCTCACCACAAATGCAGCTCAGAATGACCATACACAATTCTCCTGCCTCTTTATGTATTCCACATGTATTGCCCAAAGACTTAGGTTTAGGAAGTTCTTGGCTTCTCTAGGCTTGAAAAAGCCTGAATAACACTTTCGGATTAGGAGACAGGAAAGGCTTAGCTGCCCCAGTACGGCAGAGCACAGACCACAGACCTGCATGCAGCCTCAACCAACATTTGTTCTCCTTGCCTGAAGAATAATCCATCATGAAAGTTTGTTTGATTTCCATAATAGAAAACAGCTCAAGAACATAGTAAAATATTTTCCAGTCACTTGGTTGAAACTGAGTATTTTTTAGTTAAAAAAAAAAAAAAAGAAAAAAAAAAAAAAAAAAAAGAAAGAAAGTTGTCAAAGCATTTTGTAAGAATGTCTGTTAAGCCCATTGTTTGGGGACTACTTTTAGGCCCCTGTTCTTCAATTTCCTGAGTAGTGCCTTACATGGCAGGTTGTAATCACTTCCATCCTTTGCAATATTTTAAATATGCCTATTTCAATCTACAGTCATAAAAAAAACCCTCACTGAAACACTGAGCTACAGCAAGTTTGTCCTTCTAGCCACCTAGCCATTTAGGAAACAATATGAAAGGGTATAACCTACAACTCCTTTTCTCTTCCAGCCCGTTTTTAGTAATGTTATATAGTAAATATAAAACACTTGAAAGAGTATGAAGTTAAAGATGTCTTTGCCGTTAGATATTCATCAAACAATAAGGTTCATAAAATCCACCATTTCGTACCCCACCTCCCAATAACTTCTTTGTGTCCAAGTGAAGCAAAAGGCTTGATTTTTCTTCTGTGTGTTTGTGGAATTAGGACTTTTTATGAGCGAAAGATGCAGAAAAGTATCAAATCATCCACTAAATTTTAGTGCCCAAGAGGAAAAGAAAACAAAAACTTTATTGTATCTTTGATCCTTCTTTCCTTCAAACTAAATGCTTCTTAAAGGATTTTTGCTTTGTATTAAATTACAAAAAAAGTCAAGTGTAAGTTCTAAGTATTGGTGTCTTCTACAGGAAAATCACCTAGATTAACACAAGGCATAAGTAGGATGTCAGTGGAAAGAAATACAGTGTTCTTATCAATAAAATAGAGTACTTAGAAGGCATAAACTCCATACAAATATATGTGTGCTCTTGTACATGCCCATCTTTGAAAATTTGCCCTTAATAATTAACATATTTAGTTAAATCCAACCATACTTAAAACTATTCCAGCTCAGAGCTTTTGGACTGAGTTTTGAACACAATTTATAGTATAAAGCAAAAGATCTTGGCCATATTTTGAAGTAGAGCAAGAAACTGCACAAATGCTTACATTTTATAGTGACCCAGTTAAAAATTCTTTCTCCATTAAAATCTTCATAAATAGGATTCACTATGCTTCTAATATTCAAAAAAATACCCTTCAAGCATACTACTCATCTGTTATATTGGTCTGCCATCTGTAGGTCACTGAGAAAATTCTTTATCCCTTGAATTTTGGGCTGCTTTTGTTCATTAGTGTGGATTTTTGGGTAAACAGTAATAAGAAGCATTACCATCAGTAGCATCCTGTGCACATCATGAGCAGCCGATTTGAAATCATTTCAGACATGGGATCATAAATAGATTTAACATTTTCCCCCTCAAGAAGCGCACAGTCTGTAACACACAGTTGTCCCTTTAGCCTCAGCTCTAAGGCCATCCCCAGGATTATTAAGGTGCAAGCTGGAACCTCAGGAGCAGCCATTCATAGCTGGGTAATGTTAACTTCTTAGCCCTATATCTTTAGGCATGTTATCTCTGTTTTGTTGTATTTTATACTATGTGTGTGCATGTAAAACCGTGTATACACACACATTCTTGCGTACCATATAATTTCTCTGTAGGTTTCTTCTAAGAGTCACACAAGCGACATTTATTCATACATCATCCCTGAAAAAAAAAAAAAAAATAAAACAGAACAATCCAATAGCCTTAAGGTGTAAAATACTCTTTCCATTTTGAAAGTCCTCAGTCAACCTCAGCTGCAATTAGTTGTGAGTACTCAGATTCTACAGTGAATAGGAACTGCTACATCTGCATGTCATGCTCGCAGATGTCATTTAGACTGCTCAGTAGGAACAAGTGTTCCTTTAGAAATTACTCCCTCTCTATCTGTTATGATTGGAGAAGTTAAAATAACTCCAGAATAGTTGAGGCAAGGTACTGGTAGAGGGCTCAGTGCCAGAATATCCCAGATTTGGGCAGGTTGTCTAGCACATTTCAGGGTGCAAATTAAGTTATGATCCACTGGGATTGTGTATCACACCTGCACAGATGCACACAAATTCTCCTTAGATCTATGTGTTCTGTACTGCAGTGACAAGCCCTTTAAGGATAAATTGCTTAGAGACAATTTCCTTCCACATTTCACAGTCTTTTTGGAATGAAAGGCAAAGGACTCTTTAGGTTCACAAATCAGTGAACAGGTTCATACAATAGTTCATCAGTTGTGTTAAGCATCTGTACTGACCACTGTTCCTATGCTGAAGTATGGATGTGAATCTGTCCAGTCTCTATCTATGATACCATGGATTCTTAATAAGCCTCTGGTACTTCTGAAGTGACAGAGATGCTCTCTTTTTATCCAAAAAGTTTCATACCACTAAAATCTACTTGAGGTGGTCTTGCCAACTTTAATACAGCAAAGAACATCTGTACTGCACCATATCTTATTCATTTATGTGCAAAAATATCTTAGCTCTGAACAAATAGCTGAAGCAGCTGAGAAGTCCCTGTTCAGACCAGTTGCAGTGGGACCAGGCTGCTTCCAGGGCTCTGGCTGCTGCCTAAATTTTGTGTTGCACAGCACTGACACACGCACATTCACTTGGAGCAGCTCATATTTTCAACACTCAGATTTTCTTGTGTGCATCATAAACATGCAGAGGGAGACAGTAAAAGTGCGGCTAATGGATGTGGTCAGCCCAACCAGAATTGGTGCCTAAAGAAAGATGGCAAGCTAATGATCACAAAAGAGGAAGAAAAACTAATGAACCCAAACCAAATTACACCCTCCTTTATGATCCCCACATGCATTGTTCCTTTACATTTAATAGACTGGGCTTTTCTGAAACATAGCTGTATGCTGCTGAAAATGTAGATCCTCATCTGTTTTTCCAGCCTTTCTTCTCCACGGTTTAAAGGTGAAATTTCTACTCAAATCACTTACTTCAAAGCATATTATAATCCTTTTTTTTTTCCCCTGACATCTGTCATGGGGTCCTTGTCCAGGAATGTATTTTTAAAAAACTGGCATAGAAAGGATTTGCCATACTACTAATTTTTTCAAGTCAAAAGAAAACCCTACCAAGGTTACTGTCACTGATACTCAGTGCTCAGCCCTGCCTTGGATAGCAGCAAAGCTGGAACTTGACCTCATGTTCAGAAGAGTACAAAAGGAGGTTTCCCACATTTCCAAAAAGCAGAGTAGTGCCCTAGAAGAGGGAAAATAGGCTCAATATTTTTGCAGCACATCCTGAAGTGAAACTGCAAGGGATTATCACCATCATTAGCAGAAGCAAGAGCAGACAGCCTGCACCTGTCCAATAGGCTTCCTCACACTTTGAAGGAAATTTACCCATAACTTCCCAATTCCATCTCAGCAGTAAGATGGACTCAACTCAGAATTAACTTAGAAAATCTTTCTATATTGGCCTGGTTTCAAAAAAGAGGAGCAAATATTATAAAGAAGATTGATGAGTGGAAGGATGTATCAGATCAAACAGGCAAGCAACCTCATTCAACCAGGTGTCCAAGAAACCATTTGCACTTCAGCACAGAACTGATACTTCCCATGAATTGTTAGTATCCCATATGTGGCACTATGTCATATAGGCACTTACTAGGACAGAAGCTCTAAAGATACTTTCTCAGAACTTGCTTGGGTTCTTGCTGGTTTCCAGCCTCCACAGTCTCCTTTGGGAGAAAACTCTCCAATACAACTGCTTGTGGTAGCAAAAAGATAAACCCAAACATAAAAAAGAAACCCCACATTTCCTACCACCACTCCCCCCAAAAACCCAAAACAACACGAGACACTTCAACATGAAAAAGCCTGTCACCTGATGTCTGCTGGACCTCAAAGTGGTGGATTACACTGTGCCCATAACTGAGCACTTTGGTTCAGACTGCCAGATGAGTTTTTTTAATTTAATAAATTGCCTCAGGAACAAAGAGTGCTGTACGCCTCTCAGTTCAAAATACAGACAGTTACAGCCAAAACACAAATTCAGCCTCTATGTTGAGAAATCTTAAATCCAGAGGAGGATTTCCTATTGTGCAGTCTACAGCTGTGGGCTAAAGTGTCCCACAATGAGACGCAGCATGTGTGCAGTCCACAGCTCCAGCATGAACCCAGCTCATGTCCTGGCCAAAGAAGAAAATTCCTAGCTATCCTGTAACTACCACATGACTGTATCTGTCACAAATACTGAGTCATGCAGGAGAAAATCTGGGGCTGGAAACTTGAACCATCATTCAGAACTTGAGACAAACGAGGCATGTTTCTAATTATCTCACTTTTGAAATTGATGTTTTTTCTGTAGAAGCCCGTCTATGGCAAACAAATTAGAAACAAATCTGAAGTTATATCATTGCACATCTGTGAGGTGAACCACTGCAAGTCTCTTCTCACAGCTTGAAAACTGAGAGCACATAAAACTGCTCCGATCTCAGGTGAGATGAGGTGATCTCTGATGAAGGACCAATTGGATCATTATAAACAACTTGCATTTAAGATTACACCTCTTCTTGAAATATCACTATAAATATGGGTTATAGGGTTCGGTGTGGGGGCACTTGGCCAACTGCTCCATGATCTGTAGCTTAATGGAAGTCAGGCTAAGTTTTCCAATTACTTTCTTGAAATAACTCTTCTATAATTCCTGCTGTATATAAATATATTTATATGCTGATCCAAACAGGTGTCTTATGGCCTAAATAAAAAACACTTCATCATTAGAAGGAAGACAAGAGCAATATTAGCTTTGTGAAGAGGACAAACAAAATTGTTTGAATCCTCATAATTTCTCTGGCCACAAAAGTGACAGACCCCAACATACTCCAATACTTGACTGTTCCAGCTGTGAAAACAAATTTTCAAAGTTCCCAACCAGCAGGCTTTCACATTTCTGGGAAATGAAACACTACTAGTTGTTTTATTTATGGTATCTTTGCTTTATGACAGTTAATGAGCTGTAATTTTATGAAAGAGAACAAAAACAGTATTTCGTGCCATCACAAATAGCCATCAGCATTATTTATTGCAGATGTTTTAATCTATTGTGGTAATAATGAAACATTCATTGTTTTGCTATCCTGAGCAATCTGTGAAAAATTTAAAATTACAAAAGCTCCCTTTCCCCTCTTCCCCCCTGAAGCTTTTGCTCCTTTCTAGAAGGTTCTGTTTTGGAAGGGATAATGACATGCTTGGTAAAAAACATAGCAGAGGAAACAGCAAACCTACAGAAATAGTTTCATGATGAAGTTTAATCAATGCCTTCTGCAGAATGCAATTGTTTTGTAGACAAGCAGGACATAACAGGCATTATTAAGCGTTGAATATCCAAGTCCTCAATAATATTCACGTAAAAGGTTTCAAGGCATTTAGTCAGTGGGTATTGCAACTTGAAGACCCACAAAAGCAAATTGACCATCAGTTCAGATGCATCAGTTCAGCTTGTGATCATAAGGAGCTACCACAGCTATTCAATGATCTAATCAAAACCAAGTAGATGGGTTCATGCATGCAAGAAAACACCTGCCAGAGATGGCCATACATACAAAGAACAGTATATTGACTCAGTTTCCTCAAGTTTAGCTAACAGCTCTGCTCCATAACCTCCCTCATATCAGTAAAGGGTAGTAAAAAGTTAAAAAGGGTAGTAAAGGTAAAAGCTGGAACCTGCAAAAAGGCACCTCCTTCATGCTGATTCTCTGGATTCCCATCTAGTAAGCAATGAGAGAGAGAAATCTGGGATGACTTCGCCACCTGAGCTGCATCAACTTTTACATAAAGCATGAGTGTCAAACAAACCAAAACCAAATCCAATCCAGTCCCTGAAGGCTCCCAGGACCAGGTTTGTGGTTCCTTTTCTAGTGAGAATTCCAGATTCCTCTGCATTTCTCCATTAGCTGAGGTATTGACTAAAGCAGCCCCACTTGCCTGGTAAAACAAGTAGACAATTTATAGCAGGTTAGAATCTGTCAGGCAAGTAACTAGATAATCATTCACAAGGCTTTATACCTAAGAGAATAGGAAATTACTCAACTCTCTGGAAAAGACAAAAGAAAATCTGAAAGTTTTTAATGTGGTGAGCTCATGTTCCAGCATTTGACTTTCTGCAAGGACACTAAAGAGCAGGGAGCCCAACTTCCACAGTTCTCTGGTGTCTGCCAGAACTGTAGCTTACATAAAGTCAAGTTTAATCACATCAGAAATAGTGAACTGCATAAAATGGGCATGTGTTGAGGAAGAAGACCTATAGCCTACCTGAAGCTGTTTTGAGATCACCATTGCATTCTTATTGTTATAATCCAACCATAAGAAAACAAGTAATTTGCTTTTAGCACAGCTGACACCTAAATCTTCAAAGACTACTTCATGTATTGCCTATTCCAGTTCCACTGAATCCAGCTACAAGAAAGCACCACTCACAGAGGATGCAATACCTTATATTCAGATCCCTGCTCAGGCCACTTGAAGGAGTTATCACCTGTGTCTTGCACATATTAATCTTGGCCTAAATGACTGAAACCACTTGATGAAGTGCAAACCACGACAGCTAATTCCTATCTTAAACCTTAATTTCCACTTCTCATACCAATCAGACAGTGCAAGGGGAACTGTATGAGCCAGAGCTCTTGCCCTTCATCACAGTTCATCAGAAAGGGACTTTCATAATCAAAGAATTAACATTGCATTCAGTACTAAAGTAAACAACATTAAGACTTGTGAAAGAAGGCTGCAGTTGTAGAAGATCATTTTATCTTAAAAAGTGCTGCCTATATTCTTTCAATAGCTTCTGCAGCAACTTTTCAATAGAATTTAGCTGTGAACTCTGCTCATAGGTAAAATGAGAATTAAACTCGTTGCTTTAGCTGAACTGAATTGGGTTTCTCAAAGCACTTCCAAGAATATCAGGCACTATTTCTCACACTTCTGCTGCAGCCATAGCACAAGTAGCTTCTCAGGATAGGCTAACCTATTTCTTCAAGTGCATTAAAAGCCACAATCACCTAGCAACTTTCATGGCTGCATTGCCCTCATCAAGCCAACTCTGGGTTTGTCCTCAAACTCTCTCTGACCTTATCTACCTCCACAATAGCCATATCTTCACCGTGCTCAGTTTCCCCTTTGATTTAGCACAGTGATGCTATCTGCTTCAGGGAGATATGGTCCCTTGGTTTAACATTTCACAAAACTAACATAAAAACTTGGCAATATTCATGGTACAGCAGAGATCTGAGCCTTGATGTTTGATTTACAGCTTCCTAGAGTTTGTTTGCCAGAGCCAGAAGATCTGCCTCAGTTTTAAACGCATTATTTGCATAGAGGTTTTCCATAGACTGTTTTCAATAGGTATGCTTTCAAATGTAAAACAAGGTAAATGCTGCTGACAATTGGCACCAGTGGAAGGAGATTCTCTCCCCCAACTAAACGAAGCTCTTCAAGAGCTCATTATATTGCTAATGAGATCAAAAGACAAAGTAGCATTCAAAAGTGACCTAAAAGTAACTACCATGATGCAGAATATGCAAAGTCCTCACTGCCCGCTTTACTTGAGGCAAACTGGTAGATATTCGCTAGTATTATGAACAGGTTTTTTATTATTTATTCTAAACCAAGGAACCCAGGCTCCCACAGGTAAGCTATTCCCATAGAGTAAGAAGATGAAATACTCAGTTTTAGTAGAGACTTTTCGCATGTGTGAGTACTTAACAGAGAATGTTGTTACATTAAAGCTATTAGAGGTATACAGATAGCCAGGAATAAGGTTCTGACAGCATTACAGATATGTCAGAATTAAAGGACACTGTGTCCTGTAGGCATACTGTGAGTTGCATTGCAACCTGGTAGGAAACATGATTTTAGAACTGCGAGTTTGAAATTCAGCACCCAATCTCTACGCTAAATGCACACACTGAAAAAAAATGATATTGTATGCAAAAAGACTACTACAGCACAAAAATAAACCCCAGCAAGCCAGGTGGTAATGACTACTGGAACCACAAAACAGTTGTGATCCCAAACTTGGGACTGAAGTGGATTTAGTATCTTAACAAGCAAAAAACATGTACCTAAGGATGAAGGCTGAGTCACTGGGCAAGTGCCCCTCAGGAGTACAAAGGGCAATATCATGCTTCACAAGACTCTGATGTCCATTTAGAGATGCTTTTTGAGACAGCAATTGTTGACAATAAAAACAAAACAAAGAAACAACCCCTCCCCAAAACCCCCACATATAAAATACCAGCAGGTAATCTTAAATTAGTGTTAGCAGAGGTAATTGCTAAAGAGAGCTTTAGTCATCTTTTACATAGAAACTTCGCACTCCTGCCTGTTACCTTCCTACTTTAGCTGGAAAACAGAAAACCTGAAGAAACTACAGTTTTGCAAAACCATCTCCTCCAGCTTCTTTTAAGAATGCTTTTATTGGAAGGACAATGGAGATTTTCGCAGTAAAGATTGTGTTCCCATAGCGTCAGAATATTAGCAACCTAATACATCATGCATTATCATTTAAGATCTTTTACCACAACTAGCAATTGCATTTATGCAGCATGCTAAAATACACAGGAATACATTACATTAGGTAGTTCTTACTAAGTTAAATACAATTACAATTTACCCACCTTAGAGTTAATGGCAGGATACAGCTTTGACTGCTCTTCACTGAACTGTATGTAGTTTATTTAGCTGACAGGGCCATACTTCTGTCTTTCAGACATTAAAATCATCAAGTACACTCCAATTCTTTGTAACTAAAAGGGTTTCTTTGCTTTCTGGCAACCTTACTCACTTCAATGAGATCAAGACTCAAACTGTATTACACAGCACTTTCCTAAAACCCAGTGTGGAAAGCTTTGGAAGAGGAATGAGTTTATTCACTTTAATATTCTGGACTCACTAACAAAAAAGCTTTGATTGCCAAAATTAGAATTAGACACCTGGCATGTGTTATGTTAAACCATCAGCCTCATCACACCTAGGACCCTGCAACAAATACAAGAGTGCATTAAAAATAAAAGGATGTGGGGTTGGAACTCCAAAACAGTCACCGAGGCATAGTTTTAATCACAGAAATTTGAACAACACAGAGAAAAGAAATAAAGTACAATGCCAAAAAAAAAAAAAAAAGTTATTTTAGCTTTGTATTCCAATTCATGTTACCAACTCAATGACAAAGACCACCATATTATTATTTCTTCAGAAAAAACTACTTGGACAACCTGTTCCTGTCTCACTGTTTTCTTTACATTGCTCCTGCAAAGGGGCACATATTAAAGTTTACTAATTCTCAGATTATTTAACCTTTTTCCCAGTACCTCTCGAGACTGGATTGCAAGTATCCACCAACTAAACATCATCACTGGAGTTACAGAACTCAACAAAAAACCTGCTCAAGACCAAATCAAGCTCAGACTCAAAAGCTGATAGTGAAAGCCACCAAGCCATAAGCAATATAGAGTATTTTCATAACATTAGCAAAATACCCCCATCTTTTACAAAACAATTCTGTAACGCATACCACCAGCTCCCATGTCATTCTAAAATTTTAATTTCATTAAGACCTGGCTGCTACTGAGCTGTTTTCTTTGTTCCCACTCTACTCTAACAGTGGGCCAGACCCACAGCTGGTACAAATCAATCTCATCACTAAATTCATTTCTGCCAGCTGAGGAAGGGGCCTCTTTTTACTCTGTAACTTGGAGTATACTCCATCTACTATGTTATTTGTCATCTCATAGACAGCAGACCTAGCCCACAAATGGTTATGTTTCTGATAGAAAGCTACTCTCCTTACTTTAAATGGCACCTAACTACACATTTGTCTGTTGAACTCTTGACAACAAAAACAATTTAAAGATCTGTGACAATATATTAAATAGTTATTGAAATCAGATGCGAGTTTTGAGTACAATAAGTAGGGGTTTATTACTTCAGTCTGAGGCTATTCTTATACTTATTTCTGACCATAGATGGACTCAAGATAATCCATAGTGGTGAATAAAAACACTCAGACAGTTTAACAGCAGTCTTGCATTCTCCTTCATAAACCGGCTTGTATAAATTCATTTAAAACCCAGAAATCCTCACAGACAGACAGCTAACTACCCCAAAGCATGGACATTCCTAAACCAACCCTTTCCCCATCACCTCACTTTGGGGCTTGAGGGTCATATGAATCCTGTTGCATACAAAACTCCTCTAAGAAGTGCAAGTACTATTTTAAGATCAGTACCTACAGATACTTATCTCACTAATTATACTACTGGTGTTTCCTATGAGATGAGGAGGAAGCTGTTTTCTGCACCAGAATCCGGGAAGGCTTTTTGTTTCATATGTTCAAACCCAACTGTCTAAAATATTGTCTACAAAGTGAGATTTACACCATAACTTTATACTACATGCAAACAACTACATTAAAATAATTAATATATGAATGGAGCTTTTCTACATTAGTTTGGTCACCTATGCATGCACATTTTGCAAATCAAGCAAAATTTCTTGTCACCTGTTTATCTTGAAGAGTTGATTTCAAATCACAAGAATAACTATTGTAGCTGACAGTTATATAGCCTGAATGGCTCAGGTACAAGTTAAAATGTTTTCTTACAGTTGTATTTGGAACATTGTTTATACTTGTATAAATGCATTTTATAATAAATTTAAAACACTGAGGCTAAGAGCAAAAACCAAACTTTCTCACAGCAATTAAAGTATCTTATTGAAATAAATGTGCTTTGTGTTCTACAGTATATTATTCCAAGAATCTTAAAGTTCTTAGAGAATCCTCTTAAATAGTTCACAATAGTCTTTTCAGTCTCATTTTTACACTTTCTATTTCTCAAATGAGTTTGCTAGTTGTGAGACATTGATAAGAATAAAAGTAATAGCCTAGAGGCAAAACTGAATAACCATTCTCTTTTAGTGCCTTTTGTCAAAGAACTAATACCTTTTTGGAACTTTCACCACTGAGATCTGCAATTTTTCAATGCTGCCATTCCACATGAAAGTAATTGGTTTTAATTAAGCAAAAGTGGCCCTATTAGTTTTGAGTAAAAGAACCATTTTTTCTGTGTTAGTAAGCACACAACTATGTTTCACTGAATAACTGGAGCAGGTGTAGTCTGGAAGATAAAATCTACCAAAGCCATATGTTTCAGTGAGTAGCTGTGCCCACATGGCTCTGGAAGGTACTGGTTCTGTTACTGTATGAATACATGGAAATTAAACACTAAATATACAAAATACAGTTGATTTTACGCATCTTTTCCAACCGAAATGATTCCATGTTTCTACAGAAATATGCTTCTTTCCCTGAACTTGGAGATTATATCTTAAGAACATGCTGTGAGAGAGTGCAGAGATAATAAGACTGCACAAGTAAAACGTTAGGTTAGACATTTGCATTTTCCTGAATGGGAAAAAACACTTGGGTTACCATAGGCTTATTGCAGATGTTGTAGCACAAGGTGTGGGAGAGCTGATCAAGTGCACAGTTTGTTAAAGGCTTTAAAAGAACCAGAACTGGTATAGAAAGAGTCATGGAGATTTTGTCAGGCATTGACACTAACACAAGGAATTAAGAAAGGAGTACATATAAAAATCAAAATCAAAATCTAATGACAACTTACTGTATGAATGCTCTCCCACTGCAGCCCGTCTGTAACTGCTGTACTGAAGTACTATAGTAACAACAAAGTGGCAAGCAAAGAGCATGAACACGTATTTATGAATATGCACGGTGCAGAAAAAGTGTTGTATGATCAAAGGCAGTTGGATAATGCAAATGCAAAGTAAAGGCTGGATTTTTTTAATCTGAATTCTGGCATTTTCTGACAGGGCTCATCCACAATTGCATTAGTAGCATTTTGAGTATTTGAGCATGAAATCATATTCATTGTAGATGGCAGCTTTGTTGTATTCTTTGATAGTTGATAATTGTACTCCAGATGCTAGCCTTCTGAAACAGGTATAGCTCAGCTGCAAAGCAGGGACATTTTTATTTGCAATATCCTACCTGCATGAATACAACAGATCTTCCAAGAGCTCTAAAATAATCAGCAACACATTGTCAGGCTGAACACAGCTGGTATTGTTTATATATGTTCCCCATCTGTGTGTATACATATAGGAGACTTGGGCATTTGAGCTCTGCTTTCCTTTATCTTTATAAGATCAAAATTCTTAGGTGAGTACCTATAACAGTTTGACTGTGAGGAAATAGTAGAGTTGAGTGTCACACCAGGTAAACTTAGAGTCAGGCTGGCTAAACTGGGAAGGTTAAGGAGGCATTTTTGCTTAATAGAAGTAAAGATATTGTAAAAACGTATTGTTTAGAGCAGCTTTGACACTTCTCTGTTGAATGAGGTATTTCTGTCCTGCCTTCCACTAGAAGCCAGTGATCATCAGTGATACAAAAACTATCGCAGAAGAACCTGAAATCTGTGCTTCACTGGTAACAGTGGTATTGACCTTGCCAGCTCCAAAGAAAACCATTTTCTACTCTGTTGATATAATGACAAAAAATGATCTGTTATGCAGTTACATTTCCCATTCATAGGAGATTTCGGTTGCTATAACATGCAACTAGATTGCTCACAGTTAAAAAATAAGCAAATCCAGTATACTGTGGAAGCTACTGAGAAAAACAACCAGCTGCACAGGCTGATGTCATATCTCAACATTTTATGCAGGTCTATAATTATTATTTGACTTATATTTGTCTAATCCTCGTTAAACTGGAGAGAGTTAATCCTAACATTTAACACAACATATTTAGAAATATACGTGTTCAGGTCTTCCGTAACCAACTAATGATAAGTGTCTTTCTGCTTCTCTTCATTCCAGAACCCCATTTCATTATACTAAAGAAACCTAGTTTATATCTCATGACTTATCTAGAGAAAGTAACAATTGTCCAAGTAACAATTGTCCAAGTGCTGAGTAAACACTTGGTGTATGTGAGGGACATCTATGCTGCTGTGTGTGCTTTGCAGGTACAATAAATTTGTTTTCAAGCTATATCACAAAAGAAATCATCCCTTTTGGTAATTACTCAACCATTGTGCAGGTTCTACCTGGCAGATTACTTACCATTAGACCTTATGTTTTTAATTCTTCCTTCTCTAGGTAAGTGATGGAGACCTGCTGCATGCATAAGCCTGATTTACTGCTTAGTAATACCTTATTCTTGCTTAGTGAGTAATATCACTTAAACTTAAAGCAGGGTTTTTTATGAGAGCACAGAGACTCAGATTTTCTAATGTGGTCTCTGTACACTATTGTGTAACTGCAATCTTCAACTTCACGTCTCAATGAGATTGGTCTGACTGTAAGCATTCAGTTCCCTGAGAATCTTTTTCCTGGCTGCTTTGGAGTTATGTTTTCCTAGATATGTTTTAGGTTCCTAAGACATTTTGTGTTTACTGAGGACCCCAAACCCATAGCAGAGATGTCCAAAAATGCTGTTGCACTTTGAGTGGTCCAAAGACAAAATTTAGCCTAATGAGGTTAATAACAGGTTAATAAAAGCTCCCTTTACTGTATCCTTCAAAGGAAACTATCCTCTGAGAAGCTTTGAGATAGATAGGCTAAATTCAGCCTTTATAGGAACACCATCCTTATTTAGTTACTACCTTAACTGACTTGCACATCTGGTCTCTCGGACTCCAAATAAAACGTTAAATAATTTGATTCTGCTACAGCCCAGAGAAAACACATTTTCCTCCATCATGAAAAAGCTGCTGTAGGTTTTTCAGAGCTGCTTAAGTCCTGAAACTATAGCTTCAATTTTTATTCTCTGGCTTATATTCCTTGTCATGAGCTGCTGTCTTTGTGCGAAGAACTAGGTACTGAAAAGCATTCTCACACAGCAGGAGTGAACATGCTTCTATATATATGCACTAGATTATGTAGAACTTTTACTGAAATCTGTGCCAACTTATCAATAAAGAAATGTTTAAGCTAATCCAGAATTACATTTGCTTTCTAACTTTGCTGCTACATCCTCAAAAGGCCACAACTACCCAGATATTTCTGGATTGACCCTATTTCCCTAGCTGCTGATAGCATACAGCAACACTGTTAGTAGCCATCATAACATATATCTAGAGCCAAAAACATGTACAAGAGAATATCCATATATAGACTTTGTACTATATACTGACATATCAATATATCTCACCATGTTTTCATGAGCTTCGAGCTACAAGACAAGAATCTGTATAGCTACTAACATTCTGTGTGGCTTTTGCAAATTCTCATACACACTTTGTCATTGACTTCATCCATGGAGTGAAGACAGCAGACACAGTAGTACTTATAGCACCTGGTAGTGATGTGAAGAAAATGGATCAATTGATGTCTTTAGATAGTACAACTGCCACTGTGAGGTTGCTGGATTATATTTCTTGAAATGAGGCTATGTTAGAATACTTCTGATGAAATGCTATCCCAAAAAAAGCTGAATCCCAGGATGAACTAACTCTTCAAATCATGGCACTGTTAGGTGACCACTGATGATTCCTGTAGTTAAATTAATAGTGACAATGAGATAGTAGGCAAAATTGGTTCATTCTGACGCTACACATTTTCACAGAGCAGAAGGTGCTGCAGCTGACAAAGGAAAGGGAAAGAACTTCTCAAAGAATCTGTCAGAAAACAAATTGGTAACATTTGTTGTTCTCTAGCTACAGCATGAATCCACCAAAAGTAAGCCAGTATAGACCAAAGCATCTACAGGAACAGAATGATGGATTGTACTTACAACATATGATAATTGATTGAACATATATCAAAAGTCAGAGATGTAACCTTACCAGACTCACAGATTTTAATATTTAAGATTAAAAAAAACCCCAACAACAAGTATGAATTTTATAATCTGGGTGGGATAAAATGCCTGTCAAAGACTTGCTCTGGCACCTGCCTCATCATTTTTATATTTTTTAACAGTTCATATGAAAAGGGTTCCTGAAATACAGCAGACACTCCTGGGAGACAATCTGACAAAAACAGGCTGAAGTCTGCATCCACCAGCACAATAACATCATTGCTTCTCAGTCTACTTTTTCCACATTATCTAGGAGGTGCTTATGTACACAGACCATCAGATGTCTAATTAAAGCTTAAAGGTGCTGCATATAAAACCCAAACTAAAATGTTTACAGTCATTAAAAAGAAGACATTAATGTCATCGTGTTATACAAAATTAAGCAGGCTTTGCTAAAAAAAAATAAACATAAACATTACTATTCATGGTCATGCGATTTTTACACCAAATATTGGCTATAAAACCATTAGTAGTTGACATGTAAAACTGTAATATTCCCAATGGTCTTTATTTTCAAGGAAATATGCAGTTAGATTTTTCTTACTTTGCTGAACACACACACACACACACACACACACACACACACACACACACAAGAAAAAAGTATTTTATTGGTACATGAACATTAAGAAATCACATCAACAGATATTAAAGCAACCAGAAACTGATTGAGAGGAAAATATTAACTTCAGCTATTTTTATAAAGGGACAACTGGTGTTAAGAAAGAAAGTGTGTCTGTAAAATGACATAGAAAGCACTGAAACAACAAAAAAAATGAATATATATTTATAAGGTTGTGTGGCTTTTGTTTGTTTGGGGGGGTTTATTTGAAGAAGACAGACACACTGAGCGTATGTTAAAAAATAATTAAATTAAAAAGATGTAATTTTAAGCTATATCTAAAACACCAACTGTAAAACTCACATCTTGCTACAATGTCCTTAAATCTACTCTGGTTTTATTCCTAATGTTATATGTTGGCTTCTCTTTACACAAAACAGTAGTCTTTTTCCATTAACTATACACAGGCCCCATCTGTTTCTCATTAAATACCTTAATTTTTCTGTAGTGCATTGTGTTTCCTTGTGTTGCAAAAATCTGAGAAAAACTAGTTTCATAACTAAGGATTGAGGTAAATTCTTGAAGCCTCCTCAGCTCTAATTCAAAAAGAAAAATAAGGATCAGCAATTGGGAGACATTTCTTCTTTAGTGACTCGCTTGGATTTTTCATCTATCTGAGCTAGTGAAAGATGTCCAAGGTAGCCCCTAAGCATGAAGAAGCTTTCTCTGTGCACTGTGTGACTGCCTAGACTTATTTTGGAAGAGCAAGGGTGAAGGCATGAAAGAGAGTAAGACCTCCAAAAGGTAGTTGCTTTCAGCAAAGCCTGTTAAGGAGAAAATGCAAATAAAAATGCAGGGAACAAAAGCAAGTCCATTTCAGGACTGCAATATATCAGAGGAAACATTCCACAGGGGTAATTTCCCAGCCTGACAATTCAGTCCATAGGGTAGGCTGAAACATATAAAAACCTTGATGAAAGGCAGTGTAATTGAGAGTAGGGAACTGGTTGATTCCGAACATATGTAAAAGAACAGAAAATAAATGTATTTTTCTGTAGCAGTTACATTTTTCAGCTCAAGTCACCAGACAGATTTTTGACACAAAGATTTGCTACATAACATGTCCGAGTTTTAGTTTTTGTAGATGTTTGTAATTCATTCAATTTTCACATTAATTACTCAAGTACAGAGTGAGTGGTCAGTGCCTTCCTCCACTCAAGTGTGTGGTTTGCAAATGAAAAAGGCTTGTGTTCTATTTTGCCCAAATTCCTGCTTAGCCCTGCATCGTGGAGTTTCTCAGAGACACTGAGATCTTAATATGTAGCATGAAAACAGGAGGTTGGATAGGACAAAGAGACCCTACAAGCATCTTTACTGTGGGAAAAGTTGGTGCCAAGGACAGAGGTTTGCACTACAAATAGAAAGGGAGAGGAAGGAATTGACAATATACCTTTAGGGATACTAAAACCACTCAATGTGAGACACACATCAACAGGCTTCATTATTTCTGCTGTACATGAATTTCCTTTTTTTTTTTTTTGTTTGGTTTTGTTTTGCTTTATATCATACTCGGTAGGTTCAGTTGAAGCACACTGATATTCTAAGCATTTGGGGGGCACAAATGATGTTTCACGGCATTTTGTCTTAGTAGTTTTGTATCATAGAAAAAACATATGATGTTGTATCATAGTACTAGCCAGAACTAGTTATGGCAAATAAATGATCTCATGCATTCTTTCATTGTCTAAGAAGCAATCATGATTTTTAAAAATATATTCCTGTAAATATAGGCAATGCATTTCTGAAGAACAAACTGCAAATGCATTGCTAAATCTATGATAATTCATATTTGTCTAAAGTTTATTTATGTAGTATGTGACTAGTCTTTGAACTAACATGCTACAGTTTTTGGTGCCAAATTGGATTGCAAACTTCTAAAGAGAAAGAGAACAACTGAAATACCTGTCATTTATTACTTGTAAGAATGTAAATACGGGTAATTGTTCAAAGAACAGCCATTCCCCGATTGTTTGTGAACAAACCCAGTTTAAATGGGTGTTTGCAAACAGCAAGTAGATCAGGTCACTGAAGGGGACACTGAACAAACAGCAGTTAGAAAATAAATTCAAGCTCACAAGCTCTTCTTCAGGAATTGTAAAGTCTTGAGTTTGCTCTCTAGTAGCTTTGGAATTGCAAAAGAAAGAGATGCAGCACTGTCATCAACTTCCACTTTCGGAAGAGTTTTCTCTGATTTGCTGTTTTTATAGCGCAGTGCAAAAATCCAAAGCATGTCCAGCAAACATAAAGTGTGTATTACCCTGGAGGTGTTCTATATAGAGCAAGCTTCTCGTTTACTATTTTTTTCCCTTATTTTTCTTACATGCATCCTTTCACAATAGAGAAATGCCTCCAGGTTTACACTGAGTTCCATTTCTAAAGAACACATTTACATTATTCATTCACCAATCTCTCACACAGAAATAAATATTTCTATGAATATTCATTACCACAAGGATTTTTTTTCTTCTGTAACAAGAGGCTGTCATGGTTTAAGTTGAATCCAGGACAGGGGGGCAGATTTATAACATCAGCAGTCCAGTGTCATATCATTTTAAAGCAATAATTTCACTGGACGACAGACCTGCAGTGGGACAGTGATGAATATGGCAACTGTTCATTTTTATGTATATACAAATAACTAACCAAACAAATGGCACACCAGAAAAATATTTGCAGCCTATGTATAAAAAATAAAAATGAAAAGAAGTAATAACTAAATTTATACATGTTTTCTGAAAACTACATTGTATAGAAAAAACATGAACCTTGTTTATAAGCAAAGTCAAAGGACTTTAAGACAGTCTGGAGAGTGACAATGTACTTCCATGTATGGCTCTCTCTTTAAGCTCTGAGACAGATATGCACAATCATCATCACCTACAGTATCTGCACAAACAAAATAGGCTCCCCATAGAATCACGTATGTGCAACTCATGATACAAAAATTAAGACTCTAGTAAAAAAGAAATAAAAATTAAAGGGAAGTATTTTTATTTTGGCTAAAACATTTCAGCCAATACAGGTAGGTAGTGGCAGCCAGATTTTCAGATCCTTCAACCTGCAATCCAAAATCTTAGTCTTGCTGAAATTCAACATTTTAGTTAAAGAGACACATAAAGTAACTCTGATGGTGGAAATACCAGTCTAGTCCCCAGTTCTCCAAGAGGTATGAAATAACTCCCAAGGACAGACTAGAATATAGATCACAGCAGTACCAAGTTGCTTATTCCCATGGGAAGGCTGGTTGCCCAGGGCTCACTTACATAGGTACTAGAAAAGATGCAATATGCTGGAGGAGCTTGAAAAAGCTTAAAAAGCTGCAACCAGGGCAACAGAAAAGTATGGGTTAAAGAAGAAGGTAGGAGTGAAATAAGCCCATGAGGTGAAGGTATAAAGATACTCCCAAGTACATGCTGAGGCAACTCAGCATCATTATAGTCCCTATTGATATTCCCTGAAAGGTCAGGGAAGGATTAAGAGTGCCTGTCTCCTTTCCTGGCTGTGGGAAAGTAGGCTGACAGTGGGATTTCAGGTTTAGAAGAAGAAGATCATCTGAGGGAAAGCATCCCTTGAAGAGAGAAAGGAAATAAAGAAAATGCTGTAGTTCAGAGATGTTTCTCCCCTATTAGGCAGCAGTGCATCTGTGTCTTATGTAGCTGGCTATGTCTTGCCATTTCATTAGCAGCAGGATTCAAGACAGTGTTCCAGTTAGAGCTCCAGGCCCATCAAGATAAGCAATGACTATTTGATTCTGCCTTGTGTTGGGAAATGGCCTGAAAATGGAGAAGCTGAGCCTAAGTGCGAGGCTGTAAGATCAGCATTAAGAGGAACAAGGGGGTTCTTTACTGTTCTTTTCTAAATCTTGAGATTCTTCAATCATGGTTTTAGATGTTTGAAGTTAATAATGGTGCTCTTGGCAGGAAAGCAGACTTGGAGCACCATAAACTGCTTATCTAGGTTGTGGGTGGTCCTCATGTTCCTATTTGGATACTTGTGACTAATGATTCCATATATAACCAGAAAAAGAAGCAGAGGGAGATGCATGATTTGGGAACCTGGCTATCTAAGATAAAAAAGAAGGTAATGCAGTCACTGGGGATTTTAGTAGAGATTCTCATGCAGGGAATGGTGGTAAATCTTCCATTTTCCTAGGCTGTAGCTAAAATAAGGAGATTCGAATAAAATAAGAAAAATACAGCTACTCTTGTAGGTGTCAGAAATAGATACAATGTTTTAGAACTTGACTACACCGTGATTGAAAAGAAATTATCATTAAATATATTTTAAGGAAAATATACACAGGCTTGCTTTAAAACAAATGGCACAGGAAGGCCCACAAAGAGAAATGGATATTTACCTCTCCATATAACTAAGATACAAAAATAATTTTGTTGTTGCTCTTGTTATTCAGAAGTTTCCTGAAAATTTAAGAAAGTTTCTAAAAATATATAATTGAATAATTTTACATAAAAATTGAACAAATTGAAGCACACAAATTATACTTTTTTTCTGTTCATAGAAGTACTTAAAAATTATTTAAGAGTTCTCTTGAAATTGTGGAGTGTCTTACAGTAATGTAATTTCATAGCAATTTCATTGACTATCATATGCTACACTGTAATTTGAAATTCACTTCTATTCCATTCAAATCTATTAAAGGTCAAAAGTTCTGGGGTACCAAATGTTTCAAATTTTAATTACTCTGAAATCCTTATGCTATTATGAATCAATGCCATCACACTTTGGATTCTAATCTAAAATCTTACTGAAGCAATTTTAAAATAAAACAGTTCATTTTATCCTCATAAATTAGACAAATTAAAGTTCCAAGTGAATTTATTTCTTGACATAAGAGGTAATTTCCTAGATCCTACAGACACAGTAATGAAAGTGGAACACTGAACTTAATACTACAGTCAGTAGTTTGCATAGAAATTGCAAACTAGTTAAATGGTAGCAGAAGAAGTAGTTTGTTTTATGCCCTTCCAGATTCTCTTCTTTTCCCCTTATATTTTTCTTTACTTTCCTTCAGCTGACAGCTATTTAACTATCACATTGTTTGCTTCCAATTCTCTCCTCTTTCTCTTCTTTTTAAATCTCTCTCCTTTTTTTCTTAGTGAGTCTTTTCACCATTCTTGTCAGCCACATTAACACAGAACAAAAGTCTTCAGTATCTAAAGGCAACTATTTCTTCGGTTCATAGTTCTTTGTAGATACTGAGTTACATGACATTAAAATGCCTGTGGTAAAACACTATCCTTTAAGACAGTGTGATGTGAAACAAGATTTCTTACAAAAAAAAACTACCACCTGAAAAATATTTTAGAAAGTACTCTGAAAATGGCCTCAAAGTTAGGAAAGGCTCTATTAGACCTTTCTGGTTATGCTTTGACACCAAAGAATGCCAAATGGTTTTGGTTTTGGGATTCTCTTTAAAGCTTCCAGGTAAGCATTTAGTGCAAAATAATATTAATGTGCAAACTTGCATATTGAAATTATTCGATATGTCAGGGTTAAATACTGTATCAAAAGGTCAAATCTGAACATCAAAGACTGAAGTTCAAGAACTTTTTATTTTTTTCTATAGGATAAGGAACTTGCTGTTTTATTTAAAAGAACGTTTATTTTTAGCAATCTAAACCAGGTGTACTCAACCTTACACTTCTTTGCATCAAACTATGAAAGTTCATCTAGGCAGAGAAATCAACTTCTTGTCCTTGGTGAGCTTCCAGGATCTACTCTATTTCTCTGGGGAGCCCAGTGGCCACTCTGCATGGAAAGACTGATGCATGGCCAGTCACATGCCTGGGAAGAGTTGCATGAGGGATAATGGCTCCCTGGTAAAAGGGTGACTACAGTTCATCTGCCCTAGACATTATAGCCCACCTTATTCTAAAGGGATCATTGAAGCACATGACACCCAGACGTGATCAATACACCCTCAGGGGTCACACAGCACCAACTTGTAGACCTGGGTCTGGGTCAAAGTTAGAGATGACTTTCCCATAGAAACAGCAGACAGACCTAACATGTTCTTAATGCTGCAAACAAAGATGGGGTTTTTAAGCGTTTAATGCATAAGGTATTCCTCCAAATTTCTTTCAGTACTGGCTTTGATCCTGTTTTTTCAAGCATATTTATATTTGAAGCAGCAACGTTGCTGTTAATTCTGTACTTTATTTCATGGATCCACACTGATAAAGCCACATACCAGATTTCTTTGCCTTCTTATGAAAAATATTTGAAGAATATATTTATTTAGTAATCAAATATAAACCATGGAATACCTTGCAATATTTAACCCCAATGTATGGTTCAACTTGTCTAAATTGTGACGAGTCAGATGGAACTTGATAAAAAACAGCTAGATTTTGCAGTAACAGTATTAAGACATTGTTTCTTTTTCAATGGAAGATGGGTAAAAATTATGAATGTCGAATATAATAAATCAACTAATCAATAAATTGCAATACAACATTTTTAGCAGAAAATAAGCAAACGATCTCAGCATATTTACTCTACCTAGAAAATGTTGCACTAGGGCAGAGGGATGACTAATATGCTGACAATGGCTTTTATCACTATAACAGAAGATTGTTAAAGCTTTTAACAGAGCAAGTAGCTCTGTATGTACCTACATTAAATGTTAGATTGATGACTCAACATTAGCTAAGTCAAATAGAAACACCAAATAGGCCTCAGGTACCAGTATGAGCCGTGAAAAAAAGCAATATATTTAAAAAGCAAATTTAGATTACCAATATAATTTTAAGGAAGTTCCTTCACCACTGGAAGCTTACTTGAATATGGAAAGTAATTAGGGGAAATTATTCCTGTTTCTTTTTTCTTCTTTATTATTATTCCTGGGTTTGGGTTTTTTTTACCTTTTCTTTTTCTATTGCTATTTATACATAATAGGAAACTTGAAGCTTTATGTCTCAATGAATCCCTCAATAGACTGAAAGTTTAAATTACTGTCTGTTTCTAAATAAATCTGAAAAATGAAATATATTCACTCTCAACACAAAAAAAAGGAACTTTGATTTTTTTTTTCTATTTACAATTATTTGCCATTATTTTTTGCTATTTTATGGATATATATACACATTTATTTTCTAAAAGTGTAAATTCTTATCAAAATAATAAATAATCTTTACACAAGAATGCACATATTGATTGATTAGATTCACACATACACTGACATTTTTCTTACAATTCCTAATTCAATATAGTCTATGAATAGCTTTGAAATCCAGAAGAATATCACTTACATAATGACTTTCTGTAGTTCCAGTTGATAGATTTTTTTCTAAGAAAACCTTGATAACATTTTTACCTTTCTTCACCTGAACCTGAATATTCTATGTTTAGGTCATGTATAATTTAAGGATGAAATTCAAAGATACCTTTATTGTCTAGTAATTACTTTTACCCTTTTTTCTATCAGTTTCAGTTGTAAAATGCTTTGAACGTTAAATCCAGTGTTCACAAATGCACAATACATCCTGTTCTAGAGTGACAGGCTGAATCCTGTCTGTGTGGTTTGCCTTCTTGATTATCCTTTTCTTTACGTAAAGTTCCTCCAAAGGAATGAGGCCCACACAAACGCATACTGTCAGCCCATTGGACGCATGCATGCTTTTTATATTCTAAGCTTCAGGAGTAAAAGTCTGAAGCAAAGGTCAGTCTTTTCTCAAGAGTGTCACGGTTTAAGTGTGGAACCCAGGACAAACAGTCCTACTGCCGGGCCTTCCCTTTCCTGGTTTAAATTTCACTGAAATCAATTAGTCACAAAAAGAACGATAAACAGAAATGACAGGAAATTTTTACTATCATCCACATCCAGCAAGAGCATATTTTGTCCCAGTGTGCTCAATTGAGAAAGTTAGGAACTTTTAGAAAGCGTATGGAAGTGGACATTGCATATGCATATCTATATATATTTCATACATGTGTGTGTCTATGCATATGTGTATGCATGTTTCAACATTCCAACATACAAAGAATCAGCAAGAACAGGTTTCTCTCTTCTTTACTAGTGATAATTAGTGACATTCCTAGTAATAACTATGGCTAACCAAAGACCATGGCATTTGATATTCCTAGTGAGAAATATAGTAGTTAAAACAGTCATGGTGATCTCAAGCTCTTTGCCGGAAATGCAAAATGAATTGAAAAATAAGAATAGTTTTAACCCCTTGTAAATTCTTCAAACTTCATAATTCTACCAAAAATATGAAAGACACGTTTCTGTTCCAGCAATTTACTCTGTGACAACTTTCAATTCTGAACTTTATATATAGCAACCAAAACTTGCCCAGAAAATTACAATTATATTCTCTAAGAGAAAATATATTTTATTCAGAGTAAGCAAACCATTTTGATTAAAATTTCCTTAAAAAGAAGATTATATGTAGTACAGTAATAAATATACAGAGTTACAAATGTCAGAAAATAGGCCTGTATATTCTTCAGTGTAAACATTCTATGCAGTATTAATAACAATTAGTAACAACCATGGTATTACTCTATAATACAGTTCTTCTGAGAGATTACACACCATTTCAGTATCAAAATAACAGTGAGATTTCTTTTTATTTCCCATTATCATAATCATGTGATTTACAAAAGACAAGCATTCAAACAACAATTGGCTTTCTTAAAAATTAATACAAAAAAAGTTATAACATGTACCAGGAGACATTGTTGCCTAAGCAATTAAGCAGTGACATTTTTTCTTATATTTAAACAATTTGTATGTTAAATATTATCTCCAAGATACGTGCTGTTCCCCCCGTTACTCCACACAGATGCATATAATAATGAATAGTATAATGAATAGTAGAGATGCATATGGTAATAAATCTCCTTATCTTCCTTCAGTCCTGTTTTTTGTTGCAGTTGTTTTTGTCAGGAATGATCAGTTCTTCCCACTTTCCCCAAATACAATTTCACTCATTTTAGCTATTGTGGAGCAGAACTAGGCTACAACTTACCCAGTTCCAAGACCGAACACCACTCCTAGAAAAGAGATTTTTATTATGGTCCTGCTGGACCCCTTTGGTCCTGCCTTTGACACACATGGATAGAACTTGGATCATGACACCTTTTCTGGGCCACTCATTATGCCTCTTAATATACCATGGTAGTTTTTGGAGAAGCATCACAGAGAAACTAAAGAAGTGCTAAGTTATTCTATCTTCTAAAAGACCACTTGGAGCAAAAGTATTTTGAAATCTCGATGCATTGTAAATATAAACTACTTTTAAAGCATTGCTAAACTGATACATCTGAATGACTTAGTAAAAATTCCTGTCAAGAGTTGCAGAAACCAGCCATGTCCTCTTTAATGTAGAGTTATATTTTTCGGCTTTGGTTATGCAATCCAAGTGCAACCCAATTTAATGAGCACAAAGTCAAGTCTTCTCAGAGTATTTTTTCATTATTTTTTTTAACTATGGTGTTCAAAAATAAACCAGCAAAACAAACGTCTTTGAGTACTATGTCAACTGACAGCCAAATACACAATGTTAACAGCAATCGACAGAGAATCCATCAACTACGATTACACAACATTCTGGGTTTCTCCTTTGTCAGAAAGGAGCTATCTACTTCTTACAGCATGATATCTGCATTCTGCTACTAGAGAAATTTTGACACCATGGATAGCAAAGCCAAATTGTATACAATGCAAATGGCATTCCTGTAAAATCTCTTCTGTTCTTAGTGATATTGCTACTAGTATTTAAATAAAAGGAACATCAAAGTCTGACTCAAACACCTTCTCTTAATTTCAAGAGTTGATTCAGATCCATAACTTTTAACACATTCCAGAACTGAACTCTCTAAGCAATTATCACAACAGCAGTAGGATATAAAACCTAACCTACATCCTAACCTTAGGATATAAAACCTAACCTATTTGTAATTTGACCAAGTATTGCCAGCATGCTGAATTGAGACCCCTCTGTCATGAGAAAAGCAAGCAATTTGAATCTATAAGATATAATATCCAACTACAGATGACATTAAAAGATCTATTATAGTCGTGGTGCTCTTAAACTCCTGAATCTTTGTGTTATTTACACATCATGGCTAAATGTTCATCCCAAACCAATTACCTTCATTAACACTTTTGTGAGACGTTAATGTCTATCTCAGCTATTTCAGTTCTTCATAGAAGGAAAAAGTAACACTAAATACTCAGAAACACAAACTTCTTAACACCTGAAAAACAGTAAATCAAAAAAGAAAATACACCATTTTTCCCTTCAGAAAAGGTAATACTTGCGAAGATACACAGACACATATTTTAGAAAACCTTGTTACTGAGCAAGAGACATGCCATGGAAGAATTTCTATCACTATATTTGAGGTCTCATTAGATTTGTGCCTCAGTTTCCACATCCATTAAATTAAATGGCTCTTTTAGTCAAAGTTAGCTAATCTGCTCAAATATTTACAAACTGTAGAACATTATTTTTGTGCACCACTTGTGCACACATTAATGGCCTAGAGTATGAGAACTCTATTCTTTACATGTAAATTACATGAGAGAGGCTGAGGCACTCCATTCCACTCAGTCCAGTACCTCTTTCCATAATGCTGCTGATTTGTCTGAGTGGCAGATTTATTGATAAGTATGTTTGCATTTTAGGAAAGACAAATATTACAGAAGCTGCAGATCAGTTTCCAGGTAACATGACTGTGAAGATAATGTCCATCCCAAAGATGCCAACAACCACCCCTACAAGTTTTGGTTTTTTCCAGATACATTCACATATATTTTCCAAGCAAAAATATCACATTTAGCTGAATTAAACAGAAAACTTTAATTCAATTTTCAATACTCCTTCCCTTTTTTGTAATCTAGATATTTAAAAAACCCCCAAACCACAGCAAAAAATCACAGGCACAATGACAATAGTATGTTGCCCATCATGGGCATGATTATTTATAAGTAGCTGGACATGAATAAAGAATAATGTCAGGAAGAACTGAGTTGCCCTTTAAATGAAAATAATCCTCTGGCTATTTCAGTCAAGCAGCTGTGTATGCAGTAGGAAGTCTGACTCCCAAATATTACCATGACTCATCTTCTTTCCTTTTCTAATAGTAACGTTCTTTTCTCTTTTTAAGTGTAGCACTGACAAACCCTGCAGAAGCTGCAATGCTGTGTTAAATCCCCCTTTCTAAACATGTAGATTTTAGACTGCAGTTGCCCATTTATATCCACGAAGTTACCCGGCGTAACCTCTGTGGTTACAAGGTTCCTTCACACAAACAGCAGACCTGTAAATTTTGCTACCTTTGCTAATACTAACATTTGAAATAACATGCAAAATGGTAAGACTATAAATAGAAAAGGTACAGCTGACTGTAGCCTGGAAATCTCACAGCTCTCTGGAAACAGAGGAGTTAATCAGCACAGGCAGTTCAGAAACCTTGTAGTGGAATACAGGACTGTACTGCAGCTGTGTGGAGCACACAGAAGGTGTGGCCCATGCTTTCTGCATGCATATTCAAATGCCTAAAATTATATAGCCCTAAGGTTATCATTAAAGAGTAACCCCACAGAGAAGAAAAATTACACAGCAAAACGAGGCCTAACACATTTCTTCAAAAAAGAGAGCTGAGAAGAAAAGGAAAAGCCCAGGTTACTCACGATTCTTTTCACCTCTCCACCTTGACCCCACTTTTATTCTAGGTGCGACGTCCGCAGCAGCAGTTAAGTCTACTAGCCCGAGCAGCAGCAGCAGTGACAGCACAGCCATGCCCGGTAACAAAAAAAATATAGATCACCTCTACCTGGAGTATCGATGAAGATGAATTAGAAGACTTTCCTTTGGAATGAATAATTGGAGCTAATAGCATTTAGCAGAGGCAGAGGGAGATATAAAATATAATTCCTAATAGAAATGTTTATTAAAAATTTCCCTTGCATCGCTTATTGCCTTTATCCAGGGCATGTAAAACCAGAAGAGTTGTAAAGCCTTTCCCCTAGCCAGGAGCCTCTGGCACTCAGATACCGAAGAGACACACTGACAGCTTTCTGTGGTCCCTCAGAAGCCACCAGATCCTCACCTGCCTCTGCCACCTCTCAGCCCTTCCCAATGTTTATCAACATTCCCCACAGCACCCTAGCAGGGGACATAGCCAGGCTGAAACCGGAGGAGTTTTTTTTCTCTCACTTTCATATTCCACTGCAGTTTCACAGAGCTGATGACACGGAACATTTTAATGTTGACACTCAAAACTCATTACTTTTACCAATGGGTGCAAGAAAATAGCTTGCAAAGCTTCTTCCCTTACCCACCAAGGGGGGCAAGGGAAGGGAGGAGAAATGACGTAGCTAGGATGAGAAAAAAAGGTTTAAAAAAAAGAATTTTTTTCTTTTTTTAGCTGTTCAGTAACTCTAAATCTGATTCAGCATAAACATCTTCTATTTCTAGGAGGAAAATAACACAAACAATACCACCTCCCACCCAGGTTTCTGCCAGCAGATGCTGCATAAACGGAACAGTTCATGGACAGCAAGAGAAGTTCTGAGAATTCATGTGCCCCGCTGGTGTTATCTAACAAACCTCCTTCACCCGGCAGCCCAACCGCCTCCGGACAGTCAGTACCCAGTGCAAGCAGGCTCCAGTGCCTGCAGCATTAACAGCAGTACTGTTGGAAGCTATTTAACCCTGTAGCTATCAGAGCCAGGGAGCTAGATCAGGAAATTTCCTGTGGCCACCAAAAGAATCTCAAGGTAAAAAGGTAGCAAAATTATCTGCTAGTTCTTTCATCACAGTGATGAAACCATTCTGCAAGACCTGTGGAGGCCCAGGAAAGCTTCAGCCCAAGAGCTGAAAATCACTATAATAGAACCAGGGTGCTTTTCACTTATGGTGAAGGAGGGATTTAGTGTGAATAAACTCTGCATTTATAGCCAATAAAAGGAACTGCAAAATGTCTAGTTCTTTAGCATCGAAAGCATCAGCCTCAGAAAAACTTAAAATTGTTATTTACTTATACAACTTATTTTCTAAATAGAACAGCAGTGAATTAGCTACAAGCAGCTCATCTGCCTCACATATTGCATTTTGGCTGTTGCGTAGATGCTGTAGCTGTAACTGAGCTTTTTTGAATAAAGTACCGGAATAATCTTTTAGAAACCATTTCAATTACCAAGAAAGGAGAGACAAAGTAAGATACTCTACTCCTAATAATGACACTATTAATTTAGAATCACAGAATCATAGGATGGTTTGGATTGGCAAGGCTCTTAAAGATCATCTAGTTCCAATGCCCCTGCCATGAGCAAGGACACCTTCCACTAGACAAGGTTGCTCCAAGATCCGGATGGGTTCTATAGTGTTCGCTTACACTGCTTTTTATGAAATTTGAGCTCAAAATGATTAGTGAATGCTATTGAAATACTCCTCAGTGACCAGTTAAGGCATGACTACCTGAAGCCATTCCTTTGCAGGCATTCAGTGATAAGTTCCCAAAAGAGGCCATGAGCAATTTTTTCACCTAGAGATCACATACTGCAGATGGCCGCAGAGATATTGTATCAGGAACTTTTCCATGGCTGTTAAAATTGTTATCCAGGAGGCCTTAAAAAGGAACATTCTGCTTCTCCATTTGGAACAGTTGGAGAAATTAAGAAGGGAGATGTGTTCTTACTTCAGTTTGGGCTAACTGCTCAGTGCAAGAGATGAAGTATTTACAGTGCAAAACATAAAGAACCATTGATCTGCCAAATCTCCTGCATGTTATGCATTAGGAGCAGCCTTCAGTTTTGTGCTGACCCCAGCAGCCCCTGTGCAGCTGCTCCCCCTGTGCAGATGACCAGGATGAAGTGGTTTCCACATATGGATGAAGTACTATGTCTGGGCAGGGAGAGGGTCACTACATCCCCATCTCAGTGGAATTTCCTGATGAAGAGTTTTAATTTCTTTGTGATCATTTTATTTTATTCTGCATGACTCAGACTTATGCACTGAAGAATAACGGAGCATCACTGCTATACTTGCCCCTGGGCCCTTGCCCCATAACAAAAATAACTCCTATGGTAACATCTGTTAAAAGAAATGGTTTGGGATTTCATATTGCCTTTTCTTAAAGCATGTTTTAACAGCATGTCCTACACCATCTGAATTCATACCAGGGAAGTGTGTCAGTACTCAGTCTCTAAAGATAACTCATCATGATGCTGGCAATATAACACACCTGAAAGTACCGAATTGCTCATTGCACCAAAATATGGCAAAGAAAAAAACCTCAGTTAATACAAGGTGGTTCTTTAGGTGCATGTTAGCAGTAACGCAGAATGGTATAGTTTCCTCTGAACCCTGAAAAATGCCTTTTCAAACGACAGCTGCAGTTTTGAGCACCAAAACCAAAGGGCTTTGTGATCTTACAGTTGGCAGTGCACTGTCTGAATGACAGAAGATAAAGATTTTCAAAGGAAAAAAAACGAAGCACGGAATTCCAGAATGGGAAAAACACATCTGAGTCAAAAACAAGCTGCCTCAAAGAAACCCCTGTCTCGTAGTTAATGCTTGTTATCCTTTATTTGGTCCCAGGCCCAAACCTCACTGAGCTTTGTGCTCTGCAAAAGTAAACTGCTTCATTAGATGCTATTTCAGCAGATGTCTGCTAAGCTCTCAAGCCACACAGTTGTTTTGTCTAGTACACAATCTTACACAGAGTTAATGGAAAGTTTCAGAACTGTAGGCCAGATGATTTTTTATCTTACAAGACTAATGGAAGGGTACTTTTACAGACACAAAACCTGCATCGACATTTTTGCACAGGTTGCATCCATTTATCCTACCACAGGAGAAGGAGCAGTTGCCTTCAGGAAAGCTATCCCATATCTCGATAGGTGTGAAGGGATGCCCAAACCATCATCTCTAAGTGAGCATTTTTCTTTTCATTCACACCACAAATGCAGTCAGACAGGGAAAACCTGGACCAAAACTGCTTCTGTCAGCTTGTTTGAGTGCCTCGTGCACAGTGTTGCTAGTTAGCAGGATAGTAGACAATCACTGCCATAGAAGTAATGCCAGTCCACTGCCTTCCCCACTGGAGTCATAGCAAATAAAACCAAACTGATTAAGCATTCAGAAGTGTGAAGCCCAATAAAAGGTGGCCTGTTCCTATGTGATTCAGTGTTTTACAGCTCATTTAACTAGTTTCAGTTTCTGCTGTATAATTCCTGCTCATATGAGTGCCATAGCAATTTTAAAGCTTATTCAAAAGCAATGTAATTAATTCTGGAATTAGCTTTGTGGACACCTTTTTCAGAGATAGAGTGGACCATTTGAAGATGTTACACTAAGACTAGATGCCTTTCTGACTTTCAGCTCAGTCAGAAGTTAAGGATGTGAAGATAAAACTACAAGATTAATTTATGGTCTGTGTTACGCTGATTTTATTTAGCTTTAATACATGTCAGCCTCTAAAATATCCAGATGTTAAAAATCCTTTTCTCCTCAGCTCTCATTATCCCCCAGCATTTTAATTTTTGTTTTAATGTGTTGTAGGTAAAAGTCACTAGAAATTTACTGCACAGTTCTTTCCTTGGATCAGATATCTTGCACAGAGCTTTTTATCTATAAAGAGTGGCTCTTTTCCTAAAGTTCTCTCTCCCTTCATTAGAGACTTCACCTTCACCTTCTTCTAAAGGGTACTGAGCTCTCCACAGCATCTTAGCATGGCCTTTCAGGAAGGGTTCGAAACAGCTTTCTTCTGCTCAGGGATACTTAATTCACGGAGACATGATGAAAGCTACAGCCTCTCTGACTCTGACTGGAAGTCTGCAGGGCCATGAGGTCAGCCCTCTCTATGTATGCAGAAGTCCTTCTCTATTCTCCTCAAAGTCAAAGCCACTTCCTTACACGGGGACCTCTGTGTTGCCTCTTCTGAAGAACCCACCACTGATGGTGTTGGAAATTGACGATCTGGGGAAACTTTCACTGTTTTTTTCCCACAGTGGTCACATACTGCTTCAGTGCTGAAAGAGGACAGACTGACAAGGAAGAGACTGTCCACATAGCACAAGCTCATGAATAATCTTCTCCTGAAAGTCACACTAGGACTGGGTCAGTTCGTAAGTAAGAGCTGTCTGTAGCTCTCTCCATCCTATCATGGAGGGTAATGAGCTGTTCTTTAGGGTCCTTGATTTTAAGGCATCTTTATCAAGTTTGTAAAACAAAGCAGGTCTCTATGTCTGCAGTAAAAGCCATACTTTAACCACCACCACATCAGTTCCTGCATTGCCTTTGAAGCATTTCTCCAACAGTCTCCCATTTTAGAAGAAAGACTAAATCCAGTGACTATCAGAGGGCTTCTATGAGGCAGTCATACAGAGACTTTAAGGCATGACAGGACAACAGATACAGAACTCATTAAAGCTAAAAATTAGCCAGGTTTTATTTTGCAGCCCCTATGACTCTAACAACTCTGGGGAGATGAACTCGAAGTGGCAATGCATGCCATGAAAACACAGCAATTCTGAGAAGCAAAGGGCACACACACATAATTCAGCAGTGTGTGGGGGAACCAGACCTACACCTTTTTACCCCTGCAAGTTTGGGGAAATGGCAAAATTCCCAGATAAGCTTGGTAGGGTTTTTTTTGTTCTGCTATAATGCAGAACTATTAAATACAACAACCAAACAAAGGATCCTGAGACTCAGACCTTTTGTAGATCATGGAGGGTACAAAACATACCTTCTTTTTTTTAATCATCCAAATGCATACCCCCCAACAAAATCTGCAAAATTTATCATTCTACAAATGTATCCTTTACTTTTTCTGTTTACTTATTGAATACCAACAATGCACTCAGCACTGTATAGTCACATTAATTCACACTACCTTTCCCCCAAAGACTTCATGGTCTAGCACAACTATGCTTTGAAAGCTGTCACTTTTTTGAGGCTGTGTGCTTGCTTACTAATTTCCTCACTTTTGAGCATTTAAATTCTCAAACATAACGTTATACATTTCGCTTACAGCTTTCAAGTTCTTGGTGGTAGAAGACAAAAAATCTCTTCTGCATAAATAGGTACACATGTACAAATCTTTAAGTGCATGTACATACGTGTATATATATATGCATGTTCTTGCATATATATATATGCAAACACATGAACTTTCAAATTGTGCAGCAAGAGCTGTAATCAGTTTTGATATGCATTATGCAATATTGATTAAACCTACATTTGAGTAAACCAATCTTGGTTTGGGTTAACCAACCTTACATATATACGCATTTACTGTGCACAACTAATATGGAATAAAGTTCCTCTTAATGAATACTTGAAAAGATATCATCTAGGTTTTGAGAGGAAAAAAGTAATTTTTCTTCCCCATGTGCCTTAACATTTTGCCATCTATCCTCATGCCCTCAAGGCAACACAGGTTTGGGGGTTTTGGGGCTGTTTTGGAGGGATTTTTAAGTGCAAGGGTCTGTGGCTATCAACTGTAAAAGGTACTTTAAAACACATACAAAGATCAAAGAATATTATGGGATTTACTTTTTTCCATCTGGCTGCAGAAGAACAGGCATCAAACTAAGTCTGCAGTTAAGTCAGTAACTACCATGTCTTTTACAAGAAATTCCACACACTAGTGTGTGGCCTAGCTAGTATGAGAAAATAAGGAATTCTGACTTAATTTTTTCCTTATTTCATGACATAATTTTTTTCTCTTTGTTTGCCAAAGGCACTTTAAGCCCATCAGGAAGTAAAGGAGAGAAAAACTCATCCATAGATGTGTAATAGAGAAGGGATTTTGATCTTTTTGTTAAGAATGCAAAGAAAGTTCCTATAAGATATCTCCAAATTTGCACTCAGGCAGAAAAAGATCTGCCTTCCTAGGCAACCTAGCCATTTCAGGCATTGTAACCAGCTAAAGCCTACATGAGGAAACAGTTCTTAAGGGCTGATATTTGAGCTGGCAGTGGCTAACATATCCTTAATTCCATGGCATCCCTGGAGAGTTTATGCATTTATGATCACTATTTAAAAAAGAAAGAAAGAAAAAGTATCCAAATGGCTAAGGACCAGAACAGCAGGTCACTCCAGCCCCAGCTGAGCCAGGCTATCTCAGTGATGCTGATGCTACCATAGGCAAACATGTCAGGTTCCTTCCTGCACCATCTCCTTCTACAGCCACAAATAGCTTCTATGCAATACAAAATTACTTCTTTAAAAGCAAAAAGTACCAGCAGGCTCTGAATCTCATCACATCATTAGTAAAGAAAGCACAGCTTTCACAAAAGCATCACATCTCAATATCCCTTCTTAGCTCTGGCACTAAATCAGCAAAAAAACCCAGTACAGCTCACAAGACTCTTACACTATGGCACTTCAATCTTCCAAATGCACTCTGTCTTTTACTGTTCTGACCCCAACCCAGCAGCCATAGCATGCCTTCTTAGGATGATTATTTAGAATTTTCATGTGTGTTTGTACAAGTAACAGATCTACAGAGCTCTACGTGAACTGGTGTTTCAGCACAGCCAGTGTTTTATGTTAGCATAAATGAGAAGCCATATGAGACTACTTCAAGAATGCTTCCCAGATCATGTTGATAGTGAAATTTTGTAAGATAATGTTGATGCTTTTGACATCAAACTTATGGATTAAACATGTCCCAAACACATTTAATGTATGCAAGTCATTTGTCATTATCTGTTCTAACAAACTGGCAATATTTATCCTATTAATTCAGGCAAATGTAGGAGTGTTTACTGAGTGGTGGAGAATTATAAGGATACGTTCAGACAAGTATAAACACAAGAAAACTAAAATGAATATTGTTTAATGTAAAAATATGCCATCCTACTCAGCTCTCAAAATAAACTGCTAAACTGCGGTCGGCCTTCTGGTTTCAAAAAAATCATTGTTAATCTGTCAGGCCTAATTTGCATTTCTATATTTACTTTTTTTTTTTCTCACATATTTAAAATATAACATTAGTGGGTTTCCAGAAGGCATTCAGGGAAGATCTGGACATTTTATGATTGTGAGATCAAAGCCAAGGCTCGTTACATTTTTTTCTTCTTTATTATTTATGCTTTTAAAATTTCTCTCCTTTTTACAGTTGCTTTTTACTGAAATCTTATTTGCCTTTCCTCCTCACTCCCATTGCTTCATTCTCCATATCACTGTACTGCTCTCTTTTTCCCCCACTATTCCCTCCACTTATCATTCCTCACCTCCTTCTTCTGTATCTCCAGTTAACCAACCCCTACTCAGTGATGTGGTGCCTCATGGAAGGGGGTGGAGAGGTAGCAGGACTGAGAGCTGTGCCAACACAAGTGAATAACTGTTGCTGAGAAACCAAGGAGAAGGTGGCATTATCTCAGCAGCTAATTTTGGGTAGATGAGATGAGATAAAGATGAGATAGACCTTGCACACTAGCCCTGTTCTGAATTTCAGCTCAAAAACCCAGAAACTGGGGCCAGCTTTCCAAGTATATTGAACCCCAGGAAATTTCCCCCAGAAGATGGAGACATTCCCAGTATTCATTCTGTTCATTTAAGAAAATAAATTGCTTTCTACAAATGTTTGCTGAATGAGGCATGATGCTGGAATACAAAATCAGCTAATTTTTCCTGGGCTGAGTGGCACTAGAAGCATGGTGGCAAATAGGCAGGGAAGAGAAACTATGAAAAAAATTATAAATGCAGGATAAGTGTCTTTATGCACTTTTTCTGCATCTGCCTAACTATTCCAACCTAACTTGCAATACAGGGAAGGTGGTACACTGTCTTTATAAAAGCAGGTGGGGGCATTTCTCTGCAGTGATTCCAGACAGATCTTCAGAACAAGAATGAGGGTCAGTGTCCAACAGCCTAATACAAAAAATATCCCAATTGGAAGAGAACAGGGAATTCCACTGGTGTTAATGTATTGATTTAAATAATAATAATAATAATAATAATAAACCAAAACCCACAGCTTTTTTGCTTTTTTTTTTCCATTTTCTCTGAGAAAATGTAATTCTTTAATGTTGAATTTTATTATCAGGAGAGTAAGTAACTTATAATTCCCTTAACAATGACATGACTTGTGACACAAATGGTACAAATAATTCACTGATTGTGGCAGAACTACAGCAAAGTGTGAGCATCTGGCCTCGTCTGCTTTGATCAATGTGTTCAAAGCCTCCTTGAGAAAGACGGATGTTCATTCCTATTAAGGGAACAATGGGAACTGGGTTACTGTGTATCCAGAGAGAAGGCAGTAATACAATTTTCAGCAGTCAATGGAAGTTAGTGGTCCAACTTCTATTTGTGCCTTTGAAAATCTCCCCAGTGAGATTCTTTGGGTAAATTAGAGCTACAGGGTAATCTCCTAAATTGGAACAGAACCAATATGCTAAATGAAAACATTTACCTTAAACTTTAATTTAAGCCCTGAGTTGATGGAATTAAAAATGTCATATCCTTAATAGATGTGTGGAAATAAAGTCTCATCAGTAGATGGTATGTCATAAAGAGCATGGGACTAAAATTACCATCTAAAATCTCAAGCCAGCTCTACATTCAAGTGAAATATAATATAAACATGGTTTTCTATGGGTGGGATATAGATACTCAGAACACAGGCCACTGCGCCTGGTTTTGTTCGTATGTCAAACCAAAAAACACTTTCTGAACTGATTCAGGGCAGCACTTCAAGTTTCATGTTCTCCTTCTGTACACATATGTGTTAATGGAAATCAGCTCAACAAAAGTATGTGTTTTTTAATGCGTTCCATACTTTCTAATATAGAAAATCACCAGTATAATATGCTGGTGTTTAGAATGATGTCACAATAACTAAGACACAGGATAGTAAGTATTCCTAAGTATATGAGGTACTTGAAATTAACAACCTCAGTAATAAAATCAATACTTTTTTCCAAGTATTTAGCCACCACTTCCAATATAAGCTCCAACTCAATTAGTGCACAGAAGCTATCATAATCTGTTTCTTACATTAAATTTCTTACATGCCACTGTACTGATTGCTTAAGATTTGGATTCATGTTACCTTTTTTATCTATGATAAAGAAAAGCATTATTTTGGGAAATTATTAGAACTAAGCATGTGAAATAACTGGAAACGTGCAAGTGACTGTTTTAAAGATTATCAAATCACATTTTGGAGACATTTAATTCTGACCATTTTTCTTCAAAAAACATGAAGTGCCCATAAAATGCAAATGCATCTCTCATTTATTAGTAAGAGTTTTATATGGGAATGAAAAATTGTACATTGAAGTGAAAGACATGGTTATGACAAAACCCGTGTGGCTGTAATAATCAAATTCTCCTTACTAATACTAGGATGAAACATGGCTAAATTATGCTATGGAAAAGATTAATTTGAGAGGCAGTATAGTAACATAATTTGCCAGCAGGCTTTTTTTACAGATATGATGGATATTTTATGTGTAACACCAAAAGAAGTAATAAACATCAAAAAAAGAACTTAAGTATGAGAAGACGAATGACTGATAATCATATTTTCTCATAAGATGGAAATGATGGGCATCACTCTTTAGAGGTTTCAGTGTCTACAGGTATTGCTTCCTACAGAAACCCTTGTTTTTCTCCAGTTAGTAAGGGTAATCTATTCTTCTCTTCCTTTCTTCTCTCTTCCTCGATTGTTTGATTTTCCATGTTAGCTAAGTTAACACATTTGCTTCTCACTTACATGCAGACCAGTTGTCTGAGACTTTTCACAGGTTTCTGCTCTGTTGACAGCTATTCTAGTTGTATTCAGAGCTATTTGAAAGATGAAAGCTGTTAACATGACTTTCACAGATTGTCCAGTTAAGACAATAGTTTTGAGTCAATAAAAAAAAATCAATTTTTAAAAAGTTTAACATCTTCCTTTTGTTATATTTTGATAGGATACTATCAGTCACAGAATTACTGTTAGCTTGCTAGATAAAAGACTAATTTCCAAGCATAATAATAATATTCCTGTTATTAGCATAAATCAAAGTATCTGCTATGGTATAACAGGGAAGGATTTTGCAATGAGTAAAAATTCACCTCTAAAACTCACTGTCTTTGCATAGAGTTCATTTGCCCTTCAGAGTTAATAGGGAAACTGTAGGCTGCAAAAACAAAACCTATAGAAGTGCGCAGTGTGACAGCCTGCCTGTGTCCTGCACAGAAGGTACTACAGTCTTCTCAAACTGAAGACTTGACATTAGCAAAAATAAAGACCAAAAGTGCCATGAAGGAGGTGAGCAAGTGCAAAGTGTGAATGACAGTCCTTGTGCTGGGTATGCACCCACACAGGCTTCAGGCTGACATGTAGCTGTGGACAGTCTGATGGAAGCTCACTCGAAACAGTCTGCATATGCTTTTTTTAATGAGGCTCTGGATGCAGGTGATAGTGTTCCTGGCTGACTCCAACTCTACATTTCCTTCTCACTGCTTCAGAGTGATGCAATTTGGCTCAAAATACCTAATACAAACTCAGAGCATTGGCTCAAAGTTATTTCTTTTTTTTTAATTTTAGGTATACTCAATGTACACTGTACAAATCAATCTCAGCTTTGCTGTACAGGAATACCCACAGCATTCACAGCAGTTTTGGAGTGAACCTTTGCCTCTAAAAGCATTTTTTTCCTCCCACCATCTTCCAAGACCTATGCTATGCAGTTGGATTTTATTAATTAAATTAAAAAAAAAGCCCCATAAAAATGAGCGCAAAGAGAAGCCACAGTCAACTCTGATATAAACAAACTCCGCAGAAATCAAAAGCGTTTGGTTCACAAAACTCAGGGCAGAGTTTGATCCCACATAAATCACTATGACATCTGGAAACAAGGAAAAAAGGGAGAGAGAACCTTGTAAGAACAGCTCAGAGCTCTTCCCTTTGCTCACCCTTAGTTTCACTCCCACATCTTCCTTCCCATTTTCTTCTCCTCCTCCCCATCTTCTACACTTCTTCACATAGCACACAGGTAACTGGACAGCTCAGACAAGTCACATGGCATAACTTTGTTTCATATTCAGAGGATCTTTTTACAGTAAGAATCTTTCTCAATTGAATTAACAAACCCATCCCCTTCATTTTCACTTTCTAGGGATGCGTTAACAATTTGTTCTTTTCCTCTCTTTGGAACATTTCAAGTCTTTTACATGGCGATATATACAGCCTCACATATATATATATATATATATATGCACACACACAGAGAAAATATATATTAGGATATGTATTTACTAGTTGTTTATAGCAAGGAAATAGATGGAGAATAAAATGAAGTAAATACTTAACATTTTATTTCGCAAGGTGACAGCTTCTCCTCTAACTAGCTGCTACACTTTGTAGCAGGCACTGTAAGGCCCCCTGTAGATCCATTACCATTTATCTGTAATTTAGCCTATTAGCCTTAGCACTACATGACATTATACTCTGCTTACAACATATGTTGCAGTTTCACTCTGTGAGGCCCATTTACTGAATCCTGAAGTGTTAGCACACAGTAAAACTGTGCAGTGCATACACAGAAATCCCTAGAGTAATTTTACATTTGTAATGCACATTGCTGCTTGATTTGTTTGAATTAGATATATTTAAAATTCATAATTCTGAGATAAATGTAATTGCTTCATATATTGCCATGCTTACAGTGCTCATTACGTAATGCAACATGGACCAGAATGTAGGAACCAATGCTATGCCACCATTTAGAAAATGGTATAAAAGAGGGGCAGAAAGCCCTGAACAAACAAACAAAATGCCTGAAAGAAGAAGTAAGAAGAAGAAACTATTTTTTTCTCAAAATCAAGCAGCAGTTATAACCAAAGCACAACTTATTCAGTACTTTACAGCGTAATGAAACAGTCTATTAAATTTGCAGCGACGGGGGTTTGTCTGAACTTCATGACTAAAGTCTGGAAAGCAATCAGTTTGGAAAACTGCTTTTTTGAAACACCTTTTAATGTTTTGTTTAATAAAATGAGGACCGTAGATGTTATTGTATTAACTGTTATTAAAGCAAACACTAGTAACTATAAATGGTACTGATATAGCCAGATTAATTTTCAACAGCAGGATTTTAACATCAAGAAAAACAATTTTCATTGGTATTGGATTTAAATAAACAAATAAATCTAAGAACTTTGGACCCAAATTATGTAGCCAGCTGAAACGAAACCTGTGACAAGTGACCGTGGAAATTATGAATATCATTAGACATATTTAATATGAAACAACTTTTCACGTTACAGGGCAGAGATGTGAAAGGCTTAGGGCACACCTTCTAAATCCTTTGCTATCAAATACAGACATAGCTCTGTTAGTTCAAATTCCAAAGATAAGGATTCACCAGATCTATAAATATTCCTTTGCTATATATTTCTTTTCTTGTGCAACACAGAAGAACCCATTAATTAGCTTTTGCAAAAGCACTGATTTACACCTCTGGATAAAAACTGTTCGAGGATAGAAGCATGTGCTTTTGAACTGGAACCACCATACACTGATGAATAAATATTGGGCCTTGAATTAACTTGTAAAGCTCTGCATCAGCATTTTTGAACTGTAGCACATTTTTCATTTTCATTGCCAAACCACACTTCATTAGAATAAAAGCCTAACTTATACATAGCCAAATGGTATGGATTTGTCAAATAGGAACATGCGCTTGGAAACAATCAGCCATTTTCACCATTCTTGAAGTGGAGAGGTAATGGATCTTAAATTTTCTAGAGTGCTTATAAACAGCTTCAGGAGCCAAATCTTTCATTCTGTGTTTCGGTGCTAGCAGATGGTTCCTTCAAAACCACCCTCCCAGTTTTCACTCTGGAAATAGTGCTCCATGCAAGATTTCTGGTTCTGCCAGCAAAACATCCAGACTTTCTTAATTTTACTTTGAATCTTGAGAATTTCTCCAACTTATCATGAAAAAAAGCATGAAAATATGCTGTTCCTTCAAGCACAGGGAACTGTAGAGAAGAAAATCATAAGGCAGAAGGTGAAATGTAAAAAGGTAAGAAGGATTAATGAAGAATAAAGAAAAGTTGCAGTACTATAAATAAAAGGAAAAGAGAAAATAAAAGTCAGTAGGAAAAAAAAAAAGGTTTCTTCTTGGTCAGATTTTTGTCAGGCACTTTTGCTCAAGCTGTGAAGTGATAAACTATTCCAAATAGCCTTTGGCAAAAAAAAAAAAAAAAAAAAAAAGAATAGGAAATGGGAGGTCTGAAAACCAAAAACTTTGAACATAATATCACAATGACTTTCTAAACCAAGTTCCTCACATAAAAAAGTGATCGCCACTCCAGCGAGATCAGTTGCTGTGTGCTTACCAGTTCTGTCTGAACATCTCTTTTCAATTTACAAAATGATTAAAAAAATACTAAAGCTAAAATCACATGATTTTTTGCTATTTACAATTGAAACACCCGAAGAATCATCTGCTCAAAACCTGTTTATTTTTGTGCATCCAATTTGCCTGAAACCCATGAGGTAAAATTTATTGTTTAGTACCTTTTTTATAAGAATTTTTTTAAATAGAATTGTTAGACATTATATACCAGAACTTGTTTCTGAAATAGGCTATATGACTATAATAGTGTATAATTAAACATAATATAAAATGGAAATAATTTACAATAGCCTATCTAATGCTTGTAGCTTTGTTTACCAAGAGACTGTAAAAAGCAGCATTATTTACTCAAAACTATGATATAATTGTTTAGACATTGGTCTTTACAAGTAAAGCAGAATATATAGGTATAAATACTTTATTCATTAGGTAGGAGAGAAATTTATTTCAGCCTTTCAAATATCTTGTTATATATTGTACAAAACAACAGTACAGAAAGTTTCAGCATGAGTATAGTGACATTTTTTATCTTTGACTCTGAGACCCCACTCTACATTTTGGTCTGAAAAATTTGTATGTGTATAGCTTGCACGTTTGTTCTTTTAAGAGGCTGAATGTGATACACTGAAATTATTTTTATTCCTGAATTTGCAATCTCATCTTAATTGTGTAATAGAATAATTACCAATTAGGAATGATAATGCTTGCAAAGCTTGAACATTCACTTCTTTTACTGTGCAAAAATATTAGGATCTTAGAATGTATTGAACAAGGTATGTTATTGCAGCTAATTAATACCAGGGTATGCTCTATAATGCATCTCTCCAGTTTTTGTTTTATTACAGTACCACGTATGCTGAGCAATGTCACTTCAGGCTAATTCTACCCATTTTTGTTCCAGCCACATAGTGGAGGTTGGGTCATCTACCTCCTTCTGGAAAATGGGAACACGGCGGCAAGTCTTCCATTAGCCATGGCGGCTGCTCCTAGCCCCATAAACAGAAAAATATAACCAGATGTCAGAGTTCTGCAGCAGAGATCTGAGGATATCCTGTGGCTCACAGGCACATAATAAAACTCCAATTAAATTTTTAGATAAGGTAGTAAGATTTAAATATCACAAAATGCTCTCATGGAGTTTTAAGTTATTTCTACCACATACAATGCAAAAAATAAATACTATTCCAAGGTTTCTTTCTCACTTTCCCTCCCTCATTGCTCTAAATTAAGGAAATTGGAGAGTTATAAGGTCATAACAAAACTTGTACTTGAAAGAGTATGATCCAAAATAAGATACGCCACACTTCCAAAACTATGGAACCAGGATCAAGTTATTTTTCTGTTGAATAAAACTCTGTTTAGCTTCAACTTATCTTCTCTTGCTTAAAAGATATTAAACAGTCTGAAAGCAGAGGCTCTACAATAAATATGGTGCAAAGATGTGAAGCCCCATGCATATGAATTGACTGTGTAGCCAAATCACAAAAATATCCTTACAGAACACTATGCCCTTAGAGGCAACTTAGCCACATGGAGGTCAATGGAAACTTTTTCCATTAGCTCATATAGAATTTAGACAATGACACTGTGGAAAAAAGTATCAGTTTCTCAAAAAGACCTTAAATTGGATGAGTGGGGAAAGAAGCAAAGCACTGATCTCCTCAGAAATCATTAATTCCAGAAAACATTAATGCAATAAAAATCCCAAGTAACGTTGAAGTATTAATATCAAAATATGATATAATACTATCAAAATCCTAAAATAGAGTATTTCTTCCCTCAAGGAAAAAAAACCATAAACTTACTTTGACAAACTTAAACAATGTTTAAAAATGAGAATGTCATTTATTTTAAAGTTTTAGATTGTTCCAGTTTTCTTTTAATAAGGACCATTGGAGATTAATGTAACCTCTACTCACTTTAGAAAGACCTAATAAAGTATCAAGCACTTAAAGCTTGTGTGATGAAATTTATAACATCATGTTTAATAATTTAGTACTTGTTAAATTCTTTTTCTGTATTCTAGAAGAATCATAGACAGCTGCAATAGCATAGAAAGGATTAGAGTAGGTCAATAAATGTGCTAAAGTAGTTTTCTCTTACTTTAAATAAGACACTCTTATCCTACTTTTTTCATTAATGTGCATTCTAAGGAAATAAGATACAGTTTTTTAAATATAATTGTTAGGCATATTTCACTAGATCATCCTTCCGCAATTTTCTATATGTCCCATCTACAGTTAAAAACAACTTAATACTGATGTAATTTACAGTAATGCATCTAATGTCTTTGTTTTCCAAAAAAGTTTTAAAAGCAATATTATTTACTCAAAATTCAGTCTGATTTACTGGGGTTTTTAATTACTTTTTTTTCAGCAGAAACCTCGGCCATGGTTCTTGTTACTCCTCCTCCTCCCACTAATTTAATAAAGGAGGATGTGTTACAGTCCTCATTGCTCCTAAAGCAAATACTAATTCTAACTGAGGTTTACTATGAACAATACACTAACTAAGCGCATTCATGGTACAATAATATTAAATATTGCCTTTGAAGTTTGAGTTCTGTTTCATAAAAATTCTACAATTTAACCCTTACACATGATGCTATTAAGACATGAGACTTAAGTGGACTAATTTGCATGGCAGAGCCAGCAGATACATATATGTAAAAATGCTTTTTCTCAGTATTTTTAGTGTTTATCCTGTAGCAAATACTCAGAAATTTCTCTCAGAAACAAGGTGGAGGATAAGCAGATACATATGCCCACAGACAGTCCTTAAAGTACTGTAAGTAGACACTTCAAGTGGTTTGATACTACCAGTCCTGAAAAGAATCTCAGCTCTCACAAGGCTCCTACTATAAAACTGACTTAGTGTCCAAAAAAAAAAAAAAGAAATAAAGGTCTTGAAAATGTCCTATAGATAGAATTACCTTATAGAATAAAATTTCTTTTTTCACTATAACTCACAGGGTACAGAAGATAAAATGGTAAGGAGGATAGTAAAAGCATAGCTGATAAAAGAGAGCTGATCTCTCTCAAATTGCCTCATACCATAAATTCAGTCAGGACAAATGAGGTTTTGAATTGATAAATCACAGAAGTCAGGAATGTCAAATCTGTACTTTCAAAGAGTTTGTTAGGAAATCTAACTAGTATTGAAACTAATCTTTGTTAGATTAGAGTTAATTAGTTAATATCTATTCATAGAAAGAATTGCCTTTTTTGTGTCATTCATCAGCCTTAGACAAGAAGAACGCCCAATAAATGTATTTTTGAGGGAAGATGGGTCACTCCTGGGAAGCTGATCTGTTTATTGCCTATGATCTTCATCCACCTCTTCTGCCTGACAACTAAACCAAAAATGAATCAGATCACACATGTTACAATTTACAGTCCATTGTTTCAATATGCAAGTGTACTGTGAGCAGTTTAGTAGCTGCTTGACATGCAGCTTATTCAGCTTCACAAGGTCAGAAAGATGAGGGTAGCATCTACTTTGCCATGATTGTCATGTCTCATTTCCAGGTCAACAGGGTGGAAACTCCACAGGTTGCTTTTGGCCAGTTATCTTCACTCAGTCACTCACATCAGCCAAATTCAGGTCTGAGCTTAGCCTGTTCTACCATCCCCATGCTCGTACACACACTTGGGCCACGGATCAGAAACCTCTGCAGAAGGAATGACATTTCCTTAACACCTTTGAAGGTATTCTTCTTCCCTGGGGCTGGGCACATTGAGCCTGGGAAGAAGTCTGCACCAGGTATCCCGCACTTGAACATTCATAAGTCATTTGCAAATGCTCTGGACCAAAGAAAACAAGTGACAGTACTGACCAAAAGCTTGTGCCCAGCTTTTGAGTCTGTTCTTAACCATGCTGCACAGGAAGCCCTTGATCTTTAAATACCTCAGTGCCATGAACACAGTCCTTCACACTCCTCCCTTTGTCCATCTCTACAGAAAGCGTAAAAACTCATCGCAACTAAGAATACAGCTCTTTGCCAGAGAGGTATTCAGTTCCGGCTACATGACACACCATGAAAATTCTGAGAGGTCCTGATGGGAAAAATAGAAACAAATAAATTATTCTAATGACTACATTCACATCTAAGTTATGAATACCACAGCAAAGAGAACACCAAACTTAACATTATATTCACTCAAAGAGATAAAAAATGCAATTGTTAGCCAGAAAAACTACAACACATGCACCAGAGAGCGACTGCCTGTTAGCATAATCTACTAGGAATACAGTTCGCCAGCTCCATCCTTCTGGGCATGTAGGAAAACGAAGTCATTACTCTGATGGGAAGGGACAATACTCTTCTTTACGATCAGAGCGGCAAATCCTATTTGCTGGCAAATAGACACCTTAAAGCATGATGTGATCAAAGGAACAATCCAGAACAAAGCCAAGGCACACTTGCTTTGTTTCTTAACATCACATACACTGAAGTGTGATATTAAAAGAATATAGTATTAGAGAGCGCAAGACCTTCACAGTTTGTGCATGCAAAATGCCTGCGATGAATATTAAAATATTATCATTTTTATTTTGATATGTGCTGTTAAAAGGGTAAAATAAAATTATGAAGACAAGACTGCCCATGAACAGTGCTGCACACATGGCACACAACACATTAAAAATTGAATTCTGTAACAGCTGACAGGACAGGCAAATGTAAGGAGGAAAGAGAAAAGGGAGGGAGAGGAATGGGGGAAGCAGGAAAAAGAAAAGAGAAGGAATTGGGGAAATGTAGACCCCCAGGCACACAGCAACAATTTATTCAACCTGCTTGTTAGTTGTCAGAGTACTTCAAGCTCACTAGAATATGTTCCACTACTGATAAAAAGAATGTGTCACACAGACGTAGAGGAAAAGTAGAAACGTGTGTTGAAATTTGTGATCAGAATCCATAATCCCCATTCAGCAATGCCTAGTAAAAAAAGAGCAAGTAACAGTAAATACGTCTACCTGACCTTCAGCTTTGTTCTTATTGTTGGGATTGAGAGACTGGCAGATATGCACCTATGTTTACCATTTGCATCTTGCCTCATCTATGGCTGGCTGGCTGTGTGTGTGAAGTCACATCAGGTTTTGCCTAAGGATATTTAGAATTTATAGTTAATTTTGTGAAAACTAGTAGTGTTTAGAATTAAACAAATGTTCCTTTTTTTTCTTCATGAATTCCTTGTGTTTACAAAATATTTCTAGCATTTCCAAATTTCATCTGTGTCTTCAAATATTTACTCTTTTGGTTGCTATTGTTTCTGTGCCTTGGATAGACGTACAGGGAAACTGAAAAAAATCAGAAGCGCCACAGAAATCCACACTTCTGCTATAAACCTCCAAGGCAATATATGTTTACACAAACATACATTAAGTTATTTGCATTTACTGAAACAATTTGCGGGGGGATTATCTTGAGCTGTAGAAAGAATTCAGCACTGAAAATAAAACCATTTCTTTTCAATAGCTGCATGCTTGCCATTTAATAACAAATACTTAAAAATGTACAGTGTCCTGTTCTGTTAATCAGTTTATTTCCATTCCCTAGTTTATCATTCAAATATCCACCCACAACTAGTGTTTCATAAAGGTTTTTCCCTGTATCATAAGCTGAAAAATTTATGTCATAAGGAAGTATTGGTGTTTTTTTTTTCTCCCTAGTGACAAGTAATACCTTGCAACAGATGCCATTCATTTCTTCTGGGTGATCTTGATTCTTACTGGGTTTGCACCTAATATAGAGAATGGATTGATGAATACTATAAAATAAATGAGTTGAGACAAGTAATATTTTAGGAAGAGCACAAATGGGGTTGGGGTTTGAACACTGCGGTGGAAACAAAAGTGTTTGTGGTTAATGAAGAAAATAATTGGAAAGGGTAAGTTTTACAGCCTGTCTTGGCTGCTCCTATTAGAAGAGCCAATCTCCTGTATCCACAGGATGACAATTTAAATGGGATCTTAGAGGCTGATAAAGCCCTCTGTGTTACACTGTAACAAAGAATCTATGAGGACATGGTAGTGAAAAAATGGAGTCCTTTCATTCCTCCGACAAAGCGCAGGAAGATTAGAAAGACAAAATGACACAGCATCACACATAAATAATCCACACGCATAAAATTAAAGGACAGCATTTAACATGATGCTTTTGCAAATGCCCTTGGGAACACTAGGTTTTAGTAATGCTGAGTTTGAACAGAACTAGCAAGTTGTGTCTAAAGCATCTAAAACAGGATTTTCAGAGGCACTCAATGTTGACTTAACTGGTCTTGCCAAAAGTAGCAGAGATTTTTTAATGCTGCCTTCAACAGAAAGCAAGAGTTTCATTATGTTTTCCTTTTGAACATAGCTCTACTAATGATTTGTCCCTGGCTGAAACTGTGAAATTTTACTGCAGTATATAATTTGCCACACAAATACTCACAGTTTTGGTACCAGAGCATTTGATTGATGTAAATTCCATGTTAGCAAGGTGTCACACTGAAATCAAGGTAAACCTAGACTGCAGCAGCATCTTGGGACCTTCTGATTATGGGTGATTCAACACCTGAGATATGTTACATCAGTGGCCTGGGCAGACCTTCACAGTGCCAAAGAATAAACTGGTAGGATCCAACATTTGCTTTCATCTAAAAAACTCGAAATTGTTTAAAAATATGCTTAAAAGAGAATGTGCCTTCCACTGTGTGATAGATAGCTGCAGCTATTTCATCATGAAGAAAAAGACTCTGATCGCTCACATTCAGTGAGTAAAATCAGAAATGAAACATGCACGGCTTGGCCCCTTGATCATGCCCTTATATCTTTCCAAGGATATGGGAGAAGAGGCAGCTGACATTCAGAAGGAGCAGAGCCATTATTAAGTTTTAGCTCAATTATAGTTTTCTACTATGCTATTCATTTTGTACACGTTATTGTGGACTGCAAGTTATGTTGGTCATCAAGAATTTGAGATAAACATTTTTCACTTAGCTTCCACCACTGCAACACTGAAATGATTCTACAAACACAGAATGACTGATGTTAAAGTATATCATAGATTTCTTTAACAATCAAGAACATTTCCCTACAGAAAATTCACTTTTCCCTTTTTAGTTCAGTTATATAATTAGAGGGTAAATCTCTCTCACTTGTACTAAATTCTCATACGCTAAAGACATTTCACTAAGTTGAATTTGATTTCTCACCTTACTGTATGTGCGAAACACATGGTCAGAAAAGACTCTTATTTTAAAGTGTGGTACCTTGCAGTGATGTACCTTTAGCAGAATACATATGCTTTGAAGTTCTACTCCTAGGTTTAACAATAATTTTTGATGAATCAGGTAATGTGCAACATTTTGCATCAATCTTTTTTATTCTTCCAGGAAATTAAAGGAGTTAATTGTAGATTAGATGACCTAAAGCTTTGCCTTTTCTTTTGTAATCATTATGAGACTAGTCTGTCAAAAAAAAAAACAAGGTAAAATTTCAAAGATGAAAAAGAAAATGCACCTGCCAAGATGTCTCACTAATTAGAAATAATTTTAAAATGAGGTTATTAACTACAATTTGTTCTGCATTTCATGTCAATGAACATTTCAAGTCCTTTCTCACCATTTTTTCTAATCATTTCCTACATTGTCACAACCTGGGAATCCCAATGGATTATTTTTATAAATGCATGCATCTACATGAAAAAGTGACTATTCAATTTATATCATCAATGCTACACCCTATCATTGTTCCCACCACTGAAGGAAAATGTTCTGTCAACGTGATGATAGATGGCCTGGAGTCAGAATGGTGCAATTAACCTTTCTTAAGCTTATTCTCATTGAAGTGGGATAATAGATTTTGATTTTTCTTTTCAGGGACTTTTGAGTTTTCAAAATTATTTTACAGTATGCAGAAGATAAGCACTTTCTATATTTCTTGTGAAATAATTGTGCAATTACTGTATTAAACATTTGCTTGTCATTCATAGAAAGCGTAACTCTCATTATAATGCCCACAAAAAAATAACACTAAATAACAGGCCTCCAAAATAACAAGATTTTAAAATACACTATATATCTTATGTTCTAATTTATTTTCTGTTTTCCTGATTATGTCTTTAAGATGCATCTTCTTCAAGTTTTTTTACACATTCGTCTCTATAAAAGTTGAAAACTTTCTCTTAAAAGAAAAAGAAAAGGGTTACAATTCTGATGTCTTCTGTATGAGCTGGGAGCAGATGGGAATTTCAAGACTTGAAAGAAGAGTGGAAGAGGTGGAAGTGTTGATTAACATACACAGATCTTTTTCCCCAACACAACAAAGGAGAACGAGTGCAGCCCAGTCCACTTGTGACAGCTCCTGTTTAAATGGCTAAGTGACTTTTCAAAGTCACACTGGCATGACTTTGCCTTCTGATTTTCATTCCCTTGCTCCATTAGATCTCTACAGAGCTCCAAACACTTAATGACAGGAGGCTGTGCATGAGCTAGCCATGACTGACAGTTTGCTGTGCTGCCACTGCTACATAAGAAATATTAAAAGAAAAAAGGAACTACAGACTACAAAGCTGATGGCAGAAAACCTTGAAATATTACTTCCTAACATTATAAATACTTCACAAGGTCAGTCAAAAGTATGATTTTATCTCTTAGGTAACATCTTGTTTCATATTCAGCTCTTTATCTTTCATCCTAGCAGGAAAAGAAAATAATCCAAGTATCTCCCAGCACAACCGAAGACCTTCATTGAAAAACTTCATTCATGTGAAAAGGTGTGTGGTTTTGTTTGGAGTTTTTGTTTCTCAACTTGAATAATCTCACTGATATTACACTGCATAAGATTGTATTTCGTAGAATAAAAGGGTATCTAGCAATTTCTCCAAATGAATTCTTAAATTGTCCTGTGTTGGTCAGAGCTTTTCCTTTATAGTGCCTCAGATTCAACCAACCACAATATGGTGTATTGCAGAAGAGATGTTATCTGCAATATATTATCCTATTCCTTACCTACAGTGTCAACTACCTGTAAAAGAGTTAGGACATAACAGAATACCTGTAGAGGCTTTCATGGTGAGTAAGTGCCATGATACAGGCATTCAGTAATGAGGCTGACTCCTCTATAGTCTCTGACATTTACACTTTCAAATAAAATGTTAAGTGAAAAAGAGCAGCCAGCCCAGAGGCAGAAACAGGTATTTTTTCCTACAAGAATTCAACAGGACATTGGAGCAAAACACTTTAGCATGTGGTTAAAGCTGCAGCAATTTTAACTTGATCCCTGCTCACACTCATCTTGGAGCAACAGCCCTTGCTGATCGAGCTATAAATGAGCACTTCCCAGAGTCCAGGGTGGGCTACAGGGGCCTCTTTACTCCTTTGTAACCAGCTGGCTGAAGAAACTGAGCTCAGCTGATAGGGCAAGATGTGCCAGGAGAAACTACTACAAGGGAACTAGTGGTGGGAAAAAAACAGAAGAGTATTAAATGGATCCTTAAGAAATTGATAACAAGCCTCATATCTTCACTCAAATACATAAAAAACATTCGCTGCTGGGATCCATGATTTGTATCTGGTGCATGAAAGCATTACAGAAATCACTGCTATAAACATATTTCTTTTAGTTTTGTTAGTGCTTTTTGTTTGTGAGGGTTTGTTTTTGTTTTTTTGTTTTTTTTTTTTCCCCAGGAGTAATGTGAATGAATCTATCAATTCATTCTTACAAAAAAACTGACAGTGCTTGTGCAGCAAATCACACTTATTTCCAGTGACTGAAGAATATGAACTAATTTCATATATCTTTGTGCAGAGTAAAAATTAAGATACATAGTTGAATTTTAAACTCCTTGCCTTACAGAAATGGTAGCTTTTCTGATCAGGGTCTAGGATTTATTTTATGACATGTATCCTAATTTTACGTTTCATTTTCCTTGCATTGCTGAAATGAACACTTAGACTAATGACAATCCATCATTTAGATGTATATGCATGTATAGAAAATATAAAATGTATTATTTGATTTTGTATCAAGTAATATAAAGAAGTAAAAACAAAACATGCCTTACATGCTTATCCTATGGTTTGATAGCTAAGGCAGAGTTGCAAAAAAATCATGGATTTCAGCTTCCTACAGAATTTAATTAATCCTTCACACCACTATAAGTGATGCATAATCCAGTAGGACTTCATAAGCAATTTATCATAATTTATTGTCCCTCATTGTAGTGTTAAATAATATCAACCTCATTTAGTGTGTGAAATGAGTCTCATTGATTCCTTTGTCTTTGTAATTGAAAGGGACAGTCCTATCAGTTTCATTAAAGGTTATTTGTCCTCTAGCATATCAAACAAGATTTAAAGCTTAAATAATAACAAAAAAATCCATAAATCCATTGCAAAACAAAAATAAACCCAAAAGCAAAATTTAGGTGGTCAGTGAAATACTAATACCAGGTTCAGCTACCCAAGCATTCTGGAGACAGATAGCATATTAGCACCTAGTACATGATTTTCCTGTGAAAATTGAAATAAAAGAAATTACTGTGACTTAAAATCAATGATAATAGAGAGAAGTATGACAATACACATTTCAGGCCAGCATACATTTCTGAGAAATATACTTTTTAACTGCTGCATCAGTAACTATGCCAGTCACACTTGTGTCATGCTCTGATTTAGGCCCTAGAGAATGCTGGGACAGCAGAAGCATCACTATGCAACCGTATTCTTTTAGGCTTAAGAAGAGAATGTGCTTTTCAAGCTCGCAATCCAAGCCATAGATAAAAATCAGTCCCCCCTAGTAAGTACTGGAATTGCCAAAGGAGCTTACACATGTGAAGGAACACATTCACTGGCCAGGGCAGTTAATTCTTTTTATGCTGGAATAGGCATGAAATCTAATGTAATATCAGAACCTGGGCAGATGCTCAAAAGCCAAAATAGAGCGACATATATGAACAACTATTTCTTTTATATTCAGTGTTTTCACTCATTATTATCCATTGCTTTTAGAATATTTTGGTTGTGTTCTTTAGCAACACGGTGCACTATCTTGACTAAGAATCACAAAGCAGAAAAAGCCCAGCGCTTAGCTATCTCAGAGAGACCAATCACCTGAGTATTCATTGAGCTCAATATTATTATTCATGCATGAAAGATCTACTTGTGACAGGCAGTTATGGATTAGAATTGATTTCTCACATTAGGCTTTCAGAATGAACCTTTGCTTTTAACGTGTTAAATATTTCCCTGGTATGAGAGTCCAGTTTCCTTCCTCCCCTTTATGGAAAGAAAGCAAGGCAGAACCGTATATGTAACATCGTGTTATCCTGGAACTCCAGTCAGTACTGCAGCCCAGTCCCCCAGGTTATCTTCACTCCTCACATGTTGCTTTACTTTCTGGCTTTTTGGGGGAGAAAATTCAGATATAGGGTAGGAACTGGCTGACACATGGTTCAAGCCCAGTTATCTCAGGCAATACAGATATATTTCCAACCATTTGAGAAAGATGAGAAAAGAATGCTAAAACCTATTAAGGTATATCACAGCCAAGAAGTAAGCCAAAATTTCACAAGTTTATCAGGAAGTTAGCCAAATGCACAAATATGATGGTATATCTTAATTCTTTGTAACATGTATTTCCTGCTTTCCACCTGAAATTGTTTTAGTTACTGCACCAAGACTGCATCACATTAACAAGGTCTCTGCAGTTTAAATTAGAGTTCTTCCCCTTTTGTACTCTGCTTTGGCTTAAAATCCTTTATTGTAAGAACAATATGTAGTTAACATTTACATAAGCTAAGGCTTCGCTTGAGGACTTTGTACCTGAATATCATTTTCATCTTACTCAGGTTTTATTTTTTTCATAAACATGTTACACATATGTTTGTGTAAGTATTGGTTTTTCTTTTGTTAATTTTCTTTTTTTTTTTCCACTTTCAGGAGGATGGACCCTTGTGGGTTTTTTTTTTTTTTCCACACAGTGTCAGTAAGGAAGTTTCTTGGACAATTTAATGCATAGAGTACAGATCCAATAATTAATTTATCTTTTGTGAAGCAACAATACAGTTTTATTCCCAGACTCGAGCAAAATCAACAACCATTGATTAGCCTTGCCACACCAAATAATGCAACAAATACATGAACTAATAAGGCTACCCGTTGCTTCATATTCTAGGCTCTCTTAGCAGTACTTTAATAGAATAGAAATAGAAGCATATCTCTAAAAATAAAAGGACCAACAAGAAGAAGTATCACAGGTCAAAGATTTTCCCAGCTCTTGAATTCTGGAGGAAAAAAGGGAAGCAACCTTCATTTCTCTTACATGGACATACACACAACAGTACCTCAGATTTCCCCACGCTCTGTGAGCACTGTATCAAGTGCTTTATAACACTACTGGAAGGTCAATAGTCTTAGGCTACTTGAGGAAGAATTTCAAATGAAGAAGTTCATAGGAAACCAACCTCCTACATGACAGATTTTCCCCCTGCGCCATCAGAGCTCCAACATGATCCTGCAAAGCCATCAGCTATTTAGCAGCCTCTCCAGGGTGGAGAGAAGAGAGGAAATCTCAGGTAAAGGTCTTTAGGCCTTTACACAAAGCAGCTGCCACAATTTCCATCTGAGAGATAATAGATTTAACAGAAATCTCTCTCTAAAATTCAGCACATAATCTCTAAATCAAGTAACATGGAAAGAAAGAAAAAGACAACAAGAAGATGATGACTGAGGGCATTTAAAGAAAAGAGGTAATTAATAACAGCAGAATAGAGGATCATAAAAAAGAAAACAATGTGAGAAAAAAAGAAAATAAGGTGAGGAATGAGATGCATAAGAGGAGAGCTTAATGTAAAGTACAAATTAAAGCAATTTACCTCCCATTTTTTCATTTTTGATGACACAAGTGTTCACAATGTTTCTATCCCACTTTTTCAGTGTGCGTTTCATGACTTCCTGGTCTTTAAACATTTTTCTAAATCTAATTTTCATTTTGGTGTCCAAGCAGTGTTCAAGGCACTCTCTCTAATTTCATGCTACCATACTCTTGCACTAGCTTGAATAATTTTATCAATAATTATTTGGAGTTTGCTTTATTCAGGATGAGGTCCATAGAAATTTTATGGCAAAACCCATGGCTTTCTGATTGGGATGTCCGCTAATCTCAAAATAAATATATCCTGCTCTTCTGACTGACTTAAAATGGTCTGCATATTCTCTTGATTCATAGTAGATGCATTGTTTTTCTGCTCCATTTACTGCCCTAAAAATTAATTGAGTCTGTCAAAAAACTTCCTTCATATCAAATGAAATTATGGATTTACAATACACTACATCTTTCTCCTTAATTCCTTTTTTTGGACAACCTAGCTGGACAAGGTGGAATGAAGTAAACTACCTTGTACAGAGGTATTCTCAGTCCATATTAGACAGCTCACTATTCAAATCTTACATTATTGAGTATTATTTTCCCCATGTTCCTTGGGAGGAGGAAAAAATGGAGAATGATAGGTGTGCTGTAATTGGAATCTGAAGGAGACTTTATGTTTGTGCTTGCTATTGTTCATTCTAATGTCCTAGTACAGTTTCTCTGCAGTATCTGGTCAGCAGTCTGAATTTCATTAAGCCTATTGGAATAGACTATGAAATATGAAGCCATATAAGAACAAGGAAAGAAAATAAATAAATAAGTAAAGCCTTAGCTCCTTTCTGTCCATTTCTTCCCATTCAAAAAGACAGAGTACATTAACGCCACCTCAAGCACTAAGCTTTCATATATATAAAGTCTGCATTTTGTATGTATTAAGTATGCCTTGCTGCATTACAAGGGCAACTTGTATATCACAAAAGGTGATTTCTGAGAAAAATATTCATCCATGTCCATCCAGAATCTGTAGGAAATACCAGGGCATGGAATTTAAAACACTACCTTAGCTAAAGTATGATCCTTCCTTGCATATTTCATTCTAACGCATCAATTTTCATCTTCTTTTCTTTGAAAAGGTAGCAGGTATTTCAAATTCAGTAGGAATGAAAAGGTCAGAATCACTATACTCAACCATTTCCTTTGATAAAACATAGAAACATACTAATACTACCACAATAACAACAGAAAAGTTCTTGATTGACATAAGTAAAATTTCTGATTTGGTTGCAGAATTTAGCTGGTTTTGTAGCCCTTTGGGAGCAGTCAGATTCCTAAATACTATTTTATTTTTTCATCAGATTCTTATGGTCCACTGAATATTGTCCTTATAAGCAGAACAGTAGGAATAAGGTTTTTTTTTTCATTCTGCTCACAATGGCATCAAAAAAATAACACGTGGCATGACCTTTTTCATGAAACTCAAACCAAGTAGATTTTTTTTTTTTATTACAGAACTTTGAGAATGTTTTCATTTTCATATGCTTCTATTTAAACATAGTGGACACAAATTATGAAGTAAGTCATTTTTACATTAGGAAAAATCACCTCATTTGGTCTCAAGAATGTCAAAACACTGTTTGAAGTAATGTTAAATTTATTTTTAATCAAATTGTCATTGTTTTTGTCTTTTATAAATGGAAGAAGGCCAGTGGTATACTGGCCTGCATTAGGAGGACTGCTCCCAGTATGTCAAGGGACTTGATCCTTCTTCTCTGCTCAGGCAAGGCAAGACCTGGAGTGCTGGCTCCAGTGCTGAGCTCCGCAGTACTAGAGATGGACATACTGGACACAGTCTACCAAGAGCTGCTAAGATGATTAAAGGACTGAAGCCTCTCTTCTATAAGGAAAGGCTAAGAGAGCTGGCCTGTTCAGCCTGAAGAAAAGAAGGCTTGGGTCTGTCAGTGGTCTTTCCTATGTATGTTTATACCTGAAGGTATAAAAAGGACAGAGTCAGGCACTCAGGCTGCAGCATTCAGAAGCTACGCATCTGGTACACCACAGCTTCTCCAGGTATGCGATGAAATAAGCTAGATCCACAACCAGAAGCTGTCATAGTTGCTGCTGAAAGCCAGAAATAGTCTTAATGCACTCTTGACTTTTACAAATATACAAATTGAATATATAAAAAAGTGTTACTGAACTCTAGCATTTCTACGGCCTTCGGTTTCTCAAATTCCTCTGGCTCTTTAAGCTGCTAAGTAGTGTCTCAAATATAGACCATGTTCTTTGTGGTAAATACCTTACACAATCCCAAGGTTTATCTACTTTAAGTTAAGCTAGCCCTCAGAAGCTTAACATTTAAATCAGGATTACCTCCTGACCAAGCTAACACAGGCTGCACTTAAATATTCCAAATCAATGCATGACTATCAGGATTTTTCCTGACGCAGACTGGCTAAATTCAAATATAATCTTAGCTACTGCTTTCCTTCTACTGATTACAGTCAGGGATGCAGCAACCTTTGCTGCTTGGGTGAACTCTTCCTTGATATCTTAATGCAATTTACACTACACCCAGGGATAATCCTTTGCTCAATATTGTTGAAGTGGCTTTTTCACTGACCAGCGGTTTTGAGGAAAGCTCAAGACATTCTCAGGTATCAATCATTAATTAGAACTGTTTAATTTTAAACTCATTTCAAAACATATAGCTGAACAACTGGTTTTATAGCTTTCATTCTGTGAATACTTTTTTTTTTATTTCCTTAAAATTTTTCATTTTATCCGGACTATCCATTTAGTTAGATGCCTGTACCTTATTCAAAGGAAGTTCAGTCAAACATGCATGTATATTTATGTACAATCAAGCACTGTATTTGGTAATTTCAGATAAAATATTGATATCTGCTGTCTATTCAAAATCTGTGGAAACCTCCTCCAGCTTTGTCATCAGAGGAAAAACTTCTTCCTGATGTGAACAATAAATTGTGTAGCATGCTCCTCCCCTATAAAGCATCTCCCCCATCAGACAGCTCTTCCTGTTCTCTGGCCAGTAGGTGAAGGAAGTCATCTTCCCCTAAAATGAAGAGGTTGACTCTCATAATTTGACTGCAACTAAGGCACTGTTCTTCCATGAAATTAAAGGCCAACATTTGAAGGATGCTCCATGTTTTACAGACTGGCTGCTAAGAGAACTAATAGGGAGTTGTTTAACAGTGGATCAAAGTGGACAGAAACTTGATTAAATATTTCACCTTTCTCAGAACAGGCTGAAGAGGCAGGTAACAATTCATATTTTTAACAGTTAATCTGAACGTTGTAATTGTTCTCTTTGGGTGTGATAGCAATACAAATAAAAGTCAGAAAAAACCCATGTTGCTGGTTGATCTTCTACTATTTAAAATGGTTTCATATATCACTTTGTCCCTCTTACACTCAGCTGAATTCCTTTGGAGTGCTGAATAATGCCCACTATCTCCTAAGCCCGGCACGCAGCAGCTAAAATGAATTGAAGAAAAGGTCTACTCCCTTTTGTCTCTTTTCAGCCACCTGCATGCCTTGACCAAATTAACCAACTTTTTTCATCCTCACATACAATATATTTTCCATGTGTGCTTACAGTTTTCCCCCCTGTGTTTGAGGCCAATGCCCATTTAGGAGAAACCTTTTGCAGCCCCTTTCTGCCCTGGGCTTCACTGAATATCTGGGTGCGATAGACTACGTTTACCTCGCGCTGCTGTGTAAGAGCAGCACAAAACCAGTTAGAGGATATTCCTGAGATCACATCCTTACCTTTTCTTCTAAAATTCTTTTTAGAACTCAAATTACCTATTTTCCTGACTTCCATGCTCCCCTTATTATGGTACCTATGTGCTATATCACTTTTTCAATGTATTTAGGACACACCTTTGAGAAGGGAAGCATTTTTTCTCTTCCTTGCACTGTCCTGGACTTCAGGTATGGAGAGCCTAATGGAGGAAAATCCACAGCTTATAGCAAGTTTCCCTGTCCTTAGCCATTTCTATAAACATTTCATTGCAATAACAACTGAGAAGGAAATTAAGTTACCTATCTGTTGCATCTGCCTGCCTCTTCCAAAATAAAGCACAGGAATACCTGAGAGATAACACCAACCTGCTTTTAGAAAGGGATATCAGCTGCTACCAAAACTGTGAGTTGCCATAACATTAAGGTGAACAAGCAGGGAACGCGAGCAGAGCAGGGCTACCTTCAAAAACTCAAAGCTGAACAAAAGTTATCATAATCTGAAAAGCTGCAACTAGCTAATTCTATGAGCATAGAAAAAAAAAAACATGTTTGTTTTCTGAGTGTCATGGGTTCAGCAGTAGCAGTCATTTTTCTCCTTCTTAGTAGTTGGTTCATCACTGTGTTTTTGACTTGTGGCCTGAGAACAGTGCTGATAACACCAATGTTTTTAGTTATGGCTTAGTGATGTTTGG
>JANRGW010033989.1:59736-83005 GCA_024733675.1 Psilopsiagon aymara | reverse complement strand
CCTGCCGAGAGCGAGCCGGGGCGCGCCGCAGCAGCCCGCCCGGCGCCGGTGCGCCCTGCGCGGACACCCGGAGTTCCCCTCCGCGTCGAGGCTCCGGAGCGGCGAGGATTGGCTGCTTCGGAAGACTTTCCGGGCACGCGTTGCTTTTCCCTTCTCGTTGGGCTTAAGAGAGCATCGAGGGGAAGAGCTGGTTGTTTTCGTTTGACTTTCTCTCCCTTGAACATCCCCCACGCCCCACTTCCGTGGTTTTCTGGATACTCCGAGTGACTGCAAGAAGAGTTTTGCAGTTGTTTTTGGTTTGTTGCTTTTTGTTTCTCCTCCCTCCTGCCCTTGAACTGAGTTTGTCCTCTGTGCATGCCTCTTCTGGAGCAAGGCTGGATCCTGAACCTCAGTGCGTGTGAGGGGCAAAGCCTCGTTAATATTCCCGTGGTTATTGTAAAATGTAAAGTGGATAATACGACTTCTTGCCAAAGGCTCCAATGAGTGGCACACAGTCCACAATCACGGACAGGTCAGTATAAGATGAATTCTTTGATTCTTTTGTGAGAACTAGCATCTTCCCAGAGCTCCTGTGCTTTGCCTTCTGTCTGCAGTGACAGCGTAACAGATAGGCTCGGAAAAGCAGGATTCAATCTGAGTTTCAGGGAATCGGGCCGTGGCTGTGTCAGGGCAACTGGGTTAACTTCGAAATGGGAGTAATGTGGAGTGCAACAGCTTTCAAGCCTGCTAGGCTTTAGAAGAACCAGGCATTGCAGTTCAGCTTCCAGAAGGGCTGGTGCTGGGGGGACCACCAAAAGCAGCTTAGAGAAGTCGAGGTGGTGAAGTTGACAGGAGTTTAGGATACAGCCCGAGTCTGCTGTAGAAGCAGCATTTGCTTCTCGTTAGGTCAAGCATTATGGTCTGCCAAAGAGAGGTCACTTCAGGTGAGGGCAGGAGGGGTAGTTGATGAACAGGAATGTCTGCTGGAGCCTACCTTCGCAGTAACCTGTTCCTTGCTTTAGATAGCTGCTCAGGCCTCTGGGCTGCTCTGCAGGTGCTGCCATGTGCATTTCATTACCAGGCTGGGGTTCGGGGGGGGGGGTGGTGGTGGTGTGTGCTTCAGAGGCAGGAGCAAAAGTGTGTTTTGTCTTGTGAGGATGAGCAAATCAAGTAGGAAATCTCTTAATGTACTTTTGAGATAGAAGTAGGGAACTAAATGTCTTTTATTATGTTCTTTTTTATGTTTATTGTGGATTATGTTCTTAATGCATTTTATTATGTTCTTTGTTACTGTGAATATTCGGTGGTTATGGGGTGAATGTGTGGCAAAGGCCTCCCTGCTTTGGCCTTTCATGACAGATACAAGCAGTTCTGGGACAGGAGAGAAGCCAGGGCAGGGACAGAGAGATGATGCTTTTGGGTGCCTGAAATCACCTTGTGGACTCCAGATGTGGGCAGGAAAGAGAGCAAGTATAGTTCTTTCTTGCACTTAGGAATTTTCATGACTCTACAGTTATTAACAGACAGTGCAGTGCCTGAGTGGTGTGAAAGGCCTCTAATACAGCTCAAAGTCATGTAGCCTGTACTTATGGCTGTGCTGCTCATAAAGTACCAAGTCTTTGCAGTGAATTGTATGGTATAATTGGACTAACAGGAGAAGACTCCTAACTTCTTTTGCAGTGCGTGTGCATGAGCTGTTCTCGAGTTGCAGGGCAGCTCTTCTGTACCAGACAAGACAGTGACAGTCAAAAGGAGGTGACTTTGTGACAATTCTGCCATGTGCTTAAGGGTCTGTGTCTTACGGCAGGTTGCACGATACCAAAAGGAATGACAGCTTCTCCTGCCCAGAAGCAGTTGAGCAATGCAATGGAAGGGAAAGCATGAGGGCAGGGAATTTAATTTGCTTCTTAGTAAGACAAAATGCTTTCCATTATTGAATTGGAACAGCCCAGTTGAAAATGCAGCAGCGACAACAAAATGTCTTGTTTCCTTTCAGTCATGACAAGAGGATGTTTCTCTTTGGTTCACTGAGGTTTTGGTTCAAGAGGCCTGTCTTCACAGACCTGGCAGTCAGAGCTTTAGGGGTGTGTGATGATTGGGGGAATGCAGGGAAGCAGGGCCTGGGCTTGCCACTGCTCTTCACCTCTGGCCTGAAGGAACCCCAACTTTGGGGTAGGAAAGGAATTCAGTCATCGTGGCCCGTTTATTCCCTGGATGAACTGCTGAGCAGAGCGCTGGATGTGGTGGTGATGTGTGTTCTCATCGTGTGGACATCTGCTTACCGGTGTCTGGAGCAAGGCCGCTCCTTCTGATCTACAGCATTGTGCAGGATCTGGAGGGAGTGGCTTTCGGTCACTGTTGTCCGTTAGGCTTGAGAAGCCTCTGTATTGCCTCTTTAAATCCGGCTCTTGAGCGTGGAATGTAAAGCAGGTGCAATATCAATCAGCTTGGTGCTTCTCGTGTCATCAGATCTACGTGGTATCAATCACATGATGTGTTCAATTCTGTCTGCATTTATCAGTGACTTTCTTTGGTGGGATCAAGTTGGGAACTGCCTTAAAACAGAAAACCCCAGCTGGCGTCTCTGCCAAATGGTATTAGGAATAGAACAGGGTAGCATAGGTCTGCACTTTTCTCCATATTAGCATTTCATACTTGCATTTTATGTCTGTGTAGGTGCTTAAATTGCTGTTACAGACAGCAGATATTTCCTTTTCTTTCCCTTCAGTTTACGATGGAAATCATACCATGTGTTTTGAAAGCTGTTGGACATTTCCCTTGACCAGGTTGCGCTTGTCCCATCCTTTACACGTTTTGTCTTTTATGTTCTTGTTGGTGATGGCATGTATAGCGTAGAAGCATATGTAAATTAGAAGGACTGCTGTTCTGTAGCCGGTGTGATGGCCAGTTCATATCTCATGTGTCTGGGATTATTTTCTCCGTGGACCAAACCTCAATCAGTTAATGCTGATAGTGGTTGTGCTTCATCCCGATTTGGATCCTGTTACCCAGCTGGCTCATGAAGCAACATCGTTTTCTTGTATCTTTTTCCTCCAAAGACTGAATGAGGAAATACCAGGTAATAAAAAACCGTGTAACAGATGTTAAAACTTCTAAGAGTGTAATGAATGTTCAGCAAAGTTACTGAAGAAGCATCTGATGTGTGCCATTCCCAATCAGCTACTTAGCACTAGGAGAAACTAGAAGATTATCTTGTATTGTAGTACTTGGGGTTGAGAAATACGTAAGCAAAATCGATCCAGGATAGCCATGGTGTCCTGCATGGCTTCTGATGGAATGAGACGCTCGGAACTTCAAGCACTGAGATTGATTTCCCCTTCTTTCCTTCAGGATGTTCTTTTACTTTGTCAGCTGCTTCTTTTCATAATCCTGCTGCCCAGTGGACCGTATCAAACAATTCATCTTCAGCCTTATTACTCTGCCCCTTTATGTTTGTAAACATTTACACCCTCTTAATTTAATCCTCTCTTAGTTATGCTGTGTTTGTTTAGGGGCCTCCTCAGGTGGCATTTATCTTACTTAACTCACTAAGTCTTTGAGGTAGACGTCTCTGTCTGAGCTGTTTGTCTAGAATGCGTTTAAGGTTAATGGAAGAAAATAGGCTCATCTGGGGTACCATTTATTATTCTGAAGTAGGTATCTAGAATTGGTAAGGTGAGTGACAAAGTGCCTGCTTGGCTTTACCTCTGGATTTAGGTTTTATTTGCCATGTCTTTTAGCCTGAAAACATCTAGTGTAGTTCTGCCTCAAATTCCTGCCTAGTTACTGCTGCTGGATTGGCCAGATGTCGCTGGATGCTGTCGGTGTGAGGGTTTTGGAAGGGGGAGATGGGGCTGCAGGGACCATCTGAGCTGAGCTTTGGGAGCTCACCGGGTGGCTGGTATGGCAGAGGAGGTATTTTCCTGTTCGTTCTGTGCGATTGCATGCGAGTGCCCGCGTTCACTCCCTTCAGAGCTGCTCTGGCCCGGAGCACTGGGGCAGGCCGCTGCCTTTGGGCGTTGCTCTGTTCTGCCGTTTGTGGCAGGCGACACATGGCTGAACGAGATAAGGGGTTTATTCTTTGCAAGGACATGCTGGAGCTGGGATGAAATTCGGCCATTTGCAGGCTGTGGTTGGCCACGAAGGGATGATCAGAGCTCTGCTGTATCCTGTTATGACACTAAAGAAACATTTGTGCGCGATTAATTTTTGTGTGTGTCTCGGTTAACTGTATTTTTCTTCCTGTAACCATTCCAAACGCTGCGGAGTTGAGCAATTGCACGGCTACAGAACCAGCTTTATGCTGCTTTCTGTTTATTAAAGCACGAGAAAAGAATGGAGGCTCTTGCTGCTTTCTGCAGTACCTTGTTGAGGAACTGATGACTCTTCCTATGCAGTTGCTTGCAAATGAGTTTTATTTATAACAGTGCTGTAGTTTCTGTTGCTATGACTAGAAAACAGGAGAGGTAGAATTTACACATAATTACCCTTGAGAGGTTTTAATTGCTGATTTGCTCCTGACTTGGTACCAGAATAGACCCTAACCGTTCCTTGTCTGCTTAGATGCACTTTCTCTGGCTTTGGCTGGCTGTAAGTCCCTACAGTAACTGGGGCTTCTTTAACTATGTGGTGAGAAGAAAAGGAGAAAAGGTTTATTTTTTCCAGCAGGGTAAGGGTAAGAACTTTATAGAAAGTCACACCTTAGTGTTACTGAGTAACTAGTTGCTGTTATCACAGATTCGTTTAATTAGTAGAGTTTGTAAGATCGAATACTTACGTGGGCTGCAGCCCAGTGTCTGTTTCAATAGACTAAAAAGCGTTAGTCGTCGAGGCAAGTCCTGTGCTTTCCAGTGCTGTGCCTTTACTGTGTTTGCAGATTAATAGTTGACGCAGTCTGTGCATAAATTCACTTTTGTATTTTGCTTTTATTGAAGCTGTCAGAAGAGAGCACTGTCTGTGATGTTTACTGTTGGTTAGGAAGCAAATGCTCCCCGTTCAGGCTGCATAGTTTATTAGGGCTTTTACTGGAGACAGAAGTTGAGGTGAGCTTGATTTTCTAGTTTTGAATAGAGCTGTGGGCGTCATGATTATTTGGGTGGAGGCAGGAGTGATTTTTCATCTGTTAGCCTAATTGTATAATTCTTCCTCTGCACAGAACTCCTATTATGGCATTTATTAGTGTTTCAAATGGATAGATTAGGAACAGTACTGGGACGTAGGCTACTTCAATTTTAGACTAGCAAAAATCTTGGCCGCGTCCACCCCTTCCCTTTGTTCCTGGGGACGATCGTTTTGCACATTGGAGTGCTTTTAGATCACTGCTCTGTTTTGGTGATGCCTGCTGCTATCCTATTTAGAGGTGCCTGAGAAGAAACGTGCATCTTCCTCTTGGAGCAGAAGTTGCTGAGGGTGCTGGTGAGCTTTGTGGGTGTTCATTCGTGATCTTCTTAGACCAGGCTTTATAAAGCTGACTTCTGTATTGATGGCACAAGAAGAGCTGCTTGGTCCTTGAGGGGGGCAGCATTGGCCACAGTCTTTCTAATGGAAATCAAAGTGGTCTCCTGTTTGTTCTCAGAACTATTCCTCATCATGTTGCAAAAGTATTGATTTGGGCGCTGAAGATTATTTGGCAGCCTGTCTGTGAAGGTAGCATAGAGCGTTCATGTAATTGCTGGGGAAGGCGGTACAGACACCTGGACGAGTTAGCTTCCGTATTTGATGGCTGTATCCAACATCTTTTGATTATTTCAAGAAGTGGGGTCTCCTGCTGAATTTATGCCTTAAGTGTTTTGTGTGGATCCTGTGCAGTGAGTAGCTTCAATGCCTGCCTCCATTACCCCATCAGCCCCCACCCTGGCCAGCCCAGGGCTATAGCTTGTAGTTATGCACAGTGCCTCAAAGAGGAGCAGTGTTTGCTTTGGTCTGGAGACTGAATTCTCCACTTAAACCTCTAGGTGGTCCTTCTGGGTCACTGGGGAAGTATGTTGGCTGTGCTGCTTGAAAGATAAGCTTAGGCTCTTGCTTTCAAGGCTTTATCCTTCACGTTTCTCATTGAATACCTCTTCCTTTCCTGTGAAAATTAGCAGTAGGAGACTTAATAACAAATCCCATTTGTATTATCCTTGAGTTTTTAAAAAAAGACTGAGTGATGTGAGATGCTAATAAAATGGTTCTTATAGCATTCCTAAGGCTCTGCAAATATTCCTCTGCCTAAGCTCTCTCCCTTCGTTCACTTTAGTCCTGAGATTTTATCTACTTTGGGATAACTAGATCTTCCTTGTGTAAGAGATGTTGGTAGCACTAAGAGAAAATAGGCTTGCGTGCATGCTTTCTGGTAGGTGGTCGATGTTCTGTTTTGTGGCCATGTTCTGTTTTGTGGCCCTGTTCTGGATAATTATTAGGTTTAAAGAACAGAAGTGTTAGTTCATGTCTCAGCTTGATTAAACTAAGGGTCAAGAGCCTGAACGTAGATAATGCCTTAACATCAGAAGAGAGGACTCAAAATAAGGGCAGCGGAAACAGTAGCAAAGTAATTGGTAAAATGAAGAGAGATGTAAAACATGCAATGTTTGATTAAGAATGTACAAGGGATAAAAACCAAGGCAGGATACATACAAAATAGGAACATCACACTTGAAAAAAGACAGGAAAAAACAAGGTTTACTCCTTTCTCCTTTGAAAGAAACCATGTAAAAATAAATACGTTGAAAATGACAGGAAAAAGCAATGTCCTTATGTTTCAGATGTAAGCAGGAGTATAAATAGCAAAACCAAAACAAGCAGTGCTCAGGCTCTGACATTCACTAAGCGTCTACTAAACATCACTTAGGCTTTGTTATTCCTCTGCATCCTTTCCTTGAGTATTTTCAGTATTGTGTCTGTTTGACTTCTAAGACCAATGGGCAGGAACTGTTTCTTGCATAGTTGCCCCAGTCTGATGGTAAATAAGAAGCATTGCTGTTTACGTTTGTGGCAAACACTTAAATATTATCTTTGTGGCTATTTTAAGCTTTGTTTTGACAACACTGGAACTTCTGGGCTCTCAGTTGGTAAGGTACTTCACTAAACTGCTCTGGCACAGGAGAAGCAAATGGATGGGGTCCTTCCTGAGCCATAGCATGCAAGTTACTGTACTTGAAGTGATTTGATTGTCAGCTGTCTGGTTCACTGTCACATTAGTCACTTGGATACTGTCAGATGCCCTGCTGAAGGTAGGTGGGATCCCTTGCAGGACTGGCATGATGACAGTGTGTGCTGGCCTGGAAGTGGCACTGGGGTTTTGGTGCATCTATGGGCTCAGAAAAACTAAGCTTGTCATGATCTGGGAGCAGGGCTACGAATTGAACTGTGTGATTGAGCAGAAGTACCTCTTCGTGGCTATAAAGAGGCGTTGCAGTGTCGATGCTAGAAGCCTGAGGGAGAATCCCCACATTATGGGAGTTCTCCATAGCTCTCAGTTGGCACAGGAATGTGTGTGTAAGGGCAAGACTCAAACTGGTTTCCATCTGCTCCTGAGCTCTTGAAATACGTACTGGAAGGCCTGAGAGAGATTGATGGCAATCTTAGTTTTATCCAAGAGCCATGAGTAGCAGCACAGCTATTCCCGTTTATGTGAGGAGCTGATCTGGAATTTATTTGCAGGCTGTGAATCCTGGTTTATGGTGTCACAGGCAATCATTTTATCAAGAGCTCGGGTGACTTCCCAAGAGGAACCAGTCATCTATGGAGAGCTATATATGGAGTCCTGAGTGAGCTGGAGTGCTGGAAGGGGGTTGGGACCTGAATTGACCTGAGCAAGCATTTCCCAGTGTGGAGGAAAAAGACCCATCTATTTAATAAAGTACTAGACTGATCCGAGACAGGTTCAGGATTCTGAGTCCACCACTCCCATAAACATACAAGCTTCAACCTGCAGGCTTACCTAAAGTATCTGATGGCTGCTTGAAAGTCTTTTTATGCTGTTATGATAGTGGCTGTTAGTGTAGCTTATTGGCAGCACATCAGACAAGGCGTCTCCTCTCAGTACTCCTGTGGCACAGAGGCACCATTGCATGCTCCTGTTTGTGCCCAGATGCAAAGAGGATTCTGATGAGTAGGCCGAGATCAAAGCTACCAGAAAAGTGTTGGAAAAAGAGGAAAAGAAGAGAATTGAAGGAGCAAAGCTATAATGAGCGGGGGAAAAAAAGGAAATAGGAAAAAGCTGCAACATAAGACATGAGAGAGTCAGTAGGAAATGAGAGAGAGAAATGGGAGAGGTGGTGGCAACTGCCAGATAGGAGAGAGGTTTCCTGTCTGCCGACGCGTTCTGAAGGCACACGTCAGCCGTGACGGACTAAAGCCCTGACAAGCCAGGGCTACGACTGTCTTGAGCTTTCTGTGGAGGACTGAAGATGCTCGCTTGGTGTCCGGGAGTAGCTGTTTCTCAAGGAGGCTGTGCAGACGCTGTTTGGGACCAGAAAGTTCTTTGAGCTGTTGTAACGCCTTCTGACATTTTGCTGTGGTTTGAGTGATAGCAAGTCCCATGTGACAGTACAAGAGCCATGATGATAGCGGTTCCTGTGCTTAGGTGTCTTTCAAAGTTGGTGCTTGCCAGCAAGGAAATACTGTGGTTTTGTGAGCTGTGTTGATAGGATGGCGTTTTGCACCTTGTGACTATTATGGGATGTCCCAAAGTAGGCCATGACTGCAGCCAAAAGCAGGCTTGTTCTTTTCAGATAGTTTCTGGTTTTCAGGCAGTGATTTTTCCCCACTGCAGCAGACTGCTCTGTAGCCAACTCACCGAACTTAGGCAGTGTTAACGACTCGGTCAAACAACTAACAACTTGAGTCAAAGTTAACAACATTAAATGTTCAGGGGGAGCTGTAAGAGAGAGAAGGGGCATTTCTATGAAGTGAGCTCCCCAAGTGTAAGGGACGGTAGGAAGTGATGGTTTATCCGAAATACTTGCGTGTCAAGGCTGAAAGTTCTTAGCTGAGAGATCTCACAATGATGAACTGCAGCTCTCCAGTTGGCAATTTGTTCTTGTTGTCTGTTGAGAGGCACACAATGATAGGTTGTGGTTTGCCCTGCGTAGTCCCTGCGGTTTCAGTAGCGGAAGTGGTTCATGTGGGTGCAGATCTCATCTTAACAAACCAACAAGCTCAATCATTTTGGCTGGTGAAGGTGGTGTGGGGATACTGCAGAGAGAGCTGTTTGCAATTGTTGTGGGATTTGCTTTGTTGTGAGGATGGGTCAAAGTCTGTAGGGCACTGGTAAAATGAATACCTTTGTCACAGACTTCTCTACCCTTGAGTTATAACAGAACCTTGAGCAGCAGACAAAAACGTCTTGCCATAGTTCAGGAATGGGCATACGATCTAAAAGAACTTTCCTCTCTTCCAGTCTCAGGTAGTCACTTCAGTAGCGAGTGCCTTGGTGTATGGTTTTGAGAATACTTAATGATTGGTAAGTATAACGTTGCCAAGGCACTGCAGCCCTTGAGCAATATTTGAGCAATATTGAAAGCCCGAGTTTTACACTCAGCTATGTCAGGTCTGTGAAGTTATGTAAAATATTCAGCCCACTCGCAGTATGGAAATCGTGGTGAGAATACTCAGGGGAAGAAGGGAAAGGGGGAGAAAAAACCCAAACAAAAGGCAAGCAGATTCCTCCTCTGTTCTTCCAGGGTGGAAGATGTAGGAATGCTGGTGATAGCTTTAAATGCTAGAGTGTTGTTTACTTTGGATGTTAACCAGTGCAACTTCAGCTGTATGTATTGCTTAGCAAACCTTGACCTTCTCTCCCTTTTCCTTTTAGTTGACGACTTATCAGGTTTTATGCTCATCAGTGAGACATTAACTGTGTTTTTCAGTGTCTGCACCTGCTTGTCCATGCCTTTGACTCCGTCTCCATCCATGGGGGTATCTGGCTGGGTTCTGGCACTTGTAATCCAGATATGTGGTCCTCTGGTTTAGGCCAGAAAAACACTTCTTTCCTGGGAATGTGAAACGTGCCTGCCTGATTGTGAGCCGAAGTGATGCTGCCTGGTGGGTGCCAGGCGAAGGGGAAGAGTCACTGCATGCTCATTGTGGCTTGTTTTGGCAGTTAACACCAGCCTTACTGGAGAAGGCTTTTTTTCCACAGCAGAACTCCTGGGTCACACGTGAAGCAGAAGCAGATAATGAGGTTTAGCTGGAAGGGGGCGAGGAACAACAGCCTTGCAACAGGTTTGAGTTTTGGGCAGTCTGCAAATCCAAGTTGTCTCCTGGAATTGAGCCGGTTAGAGAGAACCTCCCCCTTTCCCCTTTTCTCTTCCCTTTTTTTCCTAAGAAGTTTTAGATCATGGTGGCTCTGCAGCTACTGGGAGGCTGCTTCACTGAGCCTGCCTGCAGTGACAAGAACACCACAGTAGCTTGGATCACGCTGAAAATCTTGCTCCATCTGTTGCTCCTCACATACTGAGAAAATGGCTCCTTCAGATCTATAATGTGCTTCTTGGGATGTTCATAGAATCGTAGAATAGTTCGGGTTGGAAAGGACCTTAAGCTCATCCAGTTCCAACCCCCCTGCCATGGGCAGGGACACCTCCCACTAAACCATGGCACCCAACCATAATACCGCCAGGGATGGAGATGAGGTTTGATCATTTGTTGCATCAGAAAACAGCTTCAGAAAGACACTGAGGTTTGTAATTGGTTGTGAGGACACACTTCAAACAAGGCTTGTTCTGTTCGGGGGCCTTGTTTGTTTAAATCCCCACGTGAAACCTCTTCAGCTTCTTCTCGAAGTTGTATTTGGATCAGTTTGCTGTGGTAGTAAATTTGAAATACAGTGATTAGCTGTATAGCAATGAGAAGCCTACTCAAATATCTGGGACCTCAAAATGGAAAGCTTGTTTCCTGTGGGATTTGGAGAAATGCTTGCTCAGTCGTGGTAAAACCAGTAGCATTCCTGAAGGTGGTCGCATGCTCTGAGCGCTGCATCCTCCCTTTGTCTCTGGTACCTCTCCAGCTGTGTGTGCGCTGGGTATAGATGTCAGGCTGCATGAGTCTGGCACAGGAATAACAGATCTGTGGGGCAGCCCTTTGTCAGTGACAAATACTTCGGTTGTCACTGTGGCCCCAGGATCTGTTTCTCATTGGCAGTCACCCCAATTCAGTTGCATGATAATGTGTAGGAAGACATGCCCAGTAGCAAATGAATTTTGTCTTGTAAGATTGCAAGCCATCTGTACTCTTCCCCCTCCTCTCTCTTTTCCATCACGTGGAGATGTTTGCTTTAGATTAAAGCACTTCTGTTGGCATCCTGGTGGTTTCCATGCTGCAGTAGGTCTGATTACACATATTCCATTTCAGAACCCCAGAAGGCAGAAAATACCTCGGGAGAAATTGCCTTACTGCATGCTCTTCACGAACATCATGACTCCTCTCTTTCCCTTACTGATATAATGCACTGAATACAGTGGCAAGTACTTAATGTTTCTGTTTGCAGGTTTCTTATGCATCGTCTGTTACTTAAACTCAGCTGTTGGTTATGGTGATAACACAACATTTTGTTTAATCCTGTGAGGATGTTTGACTGTGGACAACTGCTGATGGATAGTGAATGTGCTCAGTTAATGCAGTGTAGTGGAAATCGGAGAGGGAGGTCTGTATATTGGCATTTGAAGCATGCCTTGATACAACATTGAGGGAGTTGTGGCTTCTTCTGAGCATGGAGGATTCTCTGATCCAGCTGATAAGAAGTACAAGTAAATTGAAGTTTGTATAGGTAAAGTGCATGCATTCTCTGTTGAAATCATAGAATAGTTAGGGTTGGAAAGGACCTTACGATCATCTAGTTCCAACCCACTGCCATGGGCAGGGGCACCTCACACTGAACCATGTCACCCAAGAACAGAAATGATAATACTTCGTTCTGTATATTTGATCGTCAAATCTTATCTGAAAAGCAGCTGCAATTACTGTGTAATAATTTGCCGGCTTTCAGCAATAGTGCCCCTCCAGAGGCTAAAGCAGGGACTGTCTTTTGGGGCTCCAGCAATGCTCAGCTTGTGAGGAAATACAGCACCATAATTACACAGCTGTGTGAATGCTCTTGGTTTGGACTTTTGACGTAAGAGGCAGATGCACTGTTGTAGCTGCAATGTTAAAGCTTTATCTGAAACCCTCAGTTTCTCTCTGCCCACCTCCTGACCCCTCGCATGGCTTTGATAGTGTGCTTTAAAGCATCATGGTTGCTGTGAAGGGGGAGATGGAGAGCCCTGGAAAAGATTGTCAATAATGCATTGGCTTGAGGGCAAAGGAGAAATGTCAATAGTACAGACTCTGAAATTAATTCTAGGGGAGGTAACACAAACGGGGTATTTGACTCACAGACCATGTCTGGAAACACTGAACTCTTAAGTGTCGGTGGTTGTATGGTCCTTGTTGCACTGAAGCGATGAGGGGATGAAAATATGTTCTAGTGCATTAAAGGAATGGATTTCTGCATTTTCAGAGGCTGGGGCTATGCTTACAGGTATTGCTACCTTGCTGCTTTCAGAACTTGGGGATGTAAGGCTACAGATGCGGGGATACATCTGCATTCCACATCAGATCAGTACCTATATGAGTAATGATAAAGCTGGTACTGATTTGCTTATGGGGTCAACTTTTGATGCAGAGCATGTCCTTTAATGATTTTATATGCAATGTACTGTAAAGCTGGGGTGGGCTGATGGCTGCAGTGAGTTGAGAACACCCTGTGGACTAAACTCTCCCTCTGCATCCACAGTTCTTGATACGTAGTGAGCCGTTGGTGGAGAGTTTTTAAGCCTGGAAGTAGTTCATTGCTGAAAATTGCCAGCTTTAGAGTGTACCATAACAAGGTATTGAGTGCTGAAACAGCGTTACTGGTCTTTGAATTATGGTACAGTTTTAACAACTGTGTTCAGCAGTTTGTTATGAATGAAGTAGATTTTGTCCTAGAAAATGGAGTGTCCTTGCTCTCATTTTTCTCTCTTTACAAATTGCCAGCTATACAGTAATTAATTGTCTCTCTCTCTTTTGTATGCTGTTTTGGCACTGACTCAAGTTTGAATTTAGTGATTGGCATAAATACTGTATTTTGTAGCTGATCTGGGGGGCTGCCTTTTTCCTTTCTGTCTTTCTTTCTCCGTAGCAGTCTTACTGGAATCGCTTGAACTTACTTCAATGACAGGATGAGCAGAGCATTTGTTTAGATAGGCTGTTCTGAAACCTTTAATGCCTTCTAAAATTGTTCATGGTAAAAGATGAAGGAAGGAAACAGTGTGACCTTTTAAATGAAGCTCCGTATATCCCATTTTCCTATGCCAGAAGTCAGCCCAGACAATGAGAGACTGAAGGCATTTGCGTTGTCTTTCAGAAAGGGTCTTTCACTTTTTGCTTGTACAGATAGGTGGTTGGTTTTGATGTGTTTGATTGAGCTGACTTCACAGTTGGTTTTCAATCCATGTCCATATTTGTACCTAGAGCTTGCTTTCTTTAATTACTGTCTATAGCTGATTGTCCCATAACAGAAAACGGTGGGTCGTTCTGTAATGTTTTCCTTTGGTTAGCACATTCTTCAGTAATACATACTATTAGTAAATGCTTGCAATTAACAATTGTGCTTAAGGTTTTAATGGCTTCAGTGTTTTCTTCCCTTGAAGGTGATTGTTTTAAGCACTGCGTTTTGCTTAGGGTTAATGCAGGCATGCATTAAAAACAGACAGATAGGGTTGAGTCTTGTAATGATTGACTCTGTAATGTGGGTTGCCAGTCTAATCCTAACTTGTGCTGATATGTGCTTTTTAGCCAGCTGGCTGGAGCCCGGAAGGTGGGCTTTGTTCAGAGGGGAGCTGGGGGATTTGTGTGGTGAATCGTTCAGTGAGGTGTATAAGAAATCTGGTTCTCTCTCAAGCAGTAGAGAGCTGATACATTTCCTTATCCTCTGCCCCTGGGTCTGTGTTTTCCCACCCCGCTCAGTTTATCACTTTCATGTCTAAATCATCCTTGCTTTTTCCCTTGTGGGCAGTACTTCTTCAAGGCTTGTCCTACATTCGATTTGGTGTCCTCTTGTCTCTTCTATGACAGCTTTTAATTCGTGTTTTGCCCGGCATGCTATAGATGCTGTCCCTCGAGTTTCACATAGTGACTGCTGAAGCTGTGTCCAGTAATGTGCTTAGGAAACGGAGGGTATTTCTTAGGAGGTTCTTGTATCTAGGATCCTAAAAGCTTTTGGTTACCTCTCATGCAGCTAAAATGCTCTGAAACCAGAAAGCTTGCGGGTCTTGTGGTTTACGTGTCCGTTGCTAGTGCTCAGTTTAGCTTTCCTTCCCAAGTATGTTACATATACCAAGTAGCTGTACCTCATAGAGTGCCACGCAGACTTCTCTGATTAATCTTTTGAGAAGGAATTATGGTAGTGATTTGAGACTGAGTGGCTGAATACTGCTCAAGCAATCTGGATAGTCTTTCTATTTCAATTGTTGAGCTACCTTTTCACTGCAAGAATAATTTCCTGTTTCTGTTTCCTATTTTTCAAACAAAGTTCCAGTAATTGAAGGCACGTTTCTAAGCAGCTAAAATAATGAAGAGTTTGGGTGTTTTAGTACAATTATTACTTTATCTGACGTAAGCTCTCCTTGAATTGTCTACTGTGACTTGCAGAAATCCCGAAGAGGAAGCTTCTGTATCTCTGACTTCCGCTGCCCATTATGTAGTGCAATAAACTTCAGATACTCAAATGAAATATTAACTCGTGCATTCCTCAAGTTGTCTTCAGTTTTCCATAAAGCAGGCAAACAGAAGATTGAAGAGTCGTATGGTGCTTGTGATTCCGGGTATTTCGGGCCAGTGAAAGTCTATGAAAGAAGGCAATCTGTGCTGTGAAGGCAGAGAGGGTGAGCTTACCCACTGCGCATGGCAGAAAGGGGATCGTCTGCAGGCGATGGAACAAGTGTGGAGAACAGCTGCAGGTCGGGCAGTGTTTGTGTGCTGCTGTGGTCAGAAACTGCATTGGAGGATGAATATCAGTTCTGTTAAGGCGGAAGGTCAAAGACCAAGATCTGTCTAAAGCAAAAATGTGCATGACTTAAAAATAAGGCAGCATAGGCATAGAGATAAAAAGCCAGGCATAGTTTCTAGCTCTCTTGGTGATAAGGGAGAAGTGCTGATGCTAATGAAGCGTGAGAGTTCTGACCTTTTTTTGGGGGAAAACATTCACCATACTTTCCTAACGAGAAGTTCAGTGCCTGTAACATCCTTGTGACTTCCCAGTAGGTGTCTGCATTCTAAATAGTGGCCTGCTACTTTTGGACTTGAAAACACCCGGATGTTTCTCAGATGTCTGAAAGATGCGGGTCACCCAGGTGATGCAGGATGCAAGAACCTCTGAGTTCTTGCAGTATCTCTTGTTGAAATATGTCTGATTTCTTGCATATCTTCTCTGTACTATTTGCTTTCTAAAAGCATAGGAGTCTTTTGCTAGTTCCCGTGCGTTTAAGATGCTTGGGATGGATTTTGTTGCTTTGTGTAAAATACGAGACATTAACATCCTGAGCTCATAGAATGAAAGGGAGAGAATGAGGGTCACTGCTTGTAACATATGGCTCTATAAAAAATTATTAAGATACTCTAATGGGGGAGTAGGGCAACCTTTCTGCTTATTGTTTATGATTTTAGGGTCTGAGGAAGTGCATTGGCGAGCTTTTTGTATATTGATGTAACGTGTTATAATGTTAGATACTCACTGACAAAAAATGCATGTATCCACCTATACCCACATCCTATTTCAGACTGGATTTCTTCATCCTTGCGACTTCGAACTTCCCCAAAATTGTGAGATTTGGCTCTTCAGCTGCCCTGCAGATGGGATGCTTAGTGTCTGCTGTGTGAAAGCCTTAGGTTTTGCTGCAGGAATCAACCAGCGGCGGTAGTGATCGGATGCAGAGCTCTTCTTGCTGCTCCATGTATTTTCTTTCACAGGGGTGTGGACTCCAGTCCTTGGGGACCACTTTGCTTCCGCTGTATGGAGCTCTGGGAAGCTGTTCTTTTCCCATGCCTGGCTCCTCATTGGGGTAAAGGTCTGAATTCTGCATAAATATTTACCATATCCCAGCCTAACCAGCTGAGAGCTGCTAATACTGTTACTGAGCAAGAAGTTGCTTGCAGGGTGTGTGGTTTGTATATGGGCAAGAAGCAAAACATTCCCTAATCAGTAGAGTTTAAGGGAGGGAACAGGGACCAGAATTGCGGTCGCTTGAGGAAGAATGATGGAGCAAAGAGATTGGAAAATTCTGGAAAGTGAAACCTGAAATGCACAGGCGTGTAACTTGTGGTAATTTAGAGGCACTGATTTGATTTAATTGTCTCATGCTTTCTTCCGCCACTTTTAAAAGGACGAATCAGGCTCCATAAGGAGCAGTTATCTACTGGCTTTTTTGCCATCTTTCCTGTGCTCTTAGAGAGATGTCACTTTCCACATCATTAAAAGAGAAATCTCTTTTGTGTGTTTTCTTTCCTTATGCTCCTTTCCTTCTGTTGCCCAGGTCTGTGGAAACCCCTGTACCTTTAGAACAGTGACACTACAGTCCTACTTACACCTTTGCTACCTCTAATTTCTTCTCCAAACCTGGTTGCACCAGACTTGCTTTTTTTTTGGTCAAAGATTTAGTAGTAGTATTATTTTCCTCCAGATTGTTTTCTTCTTATGTCCTGTGGCTGAGCAAGTACCGAGGGAAGGAAATCTGGGAAATCAGAGTAGGAAGCAAGATATAAGCTTCCATTCCTGGATCTTTCTTGTTTTTACATGGTTTCCTGGCAGCTGCATTGGTTTGTACTTGAAAGGAATGCATTGTGTTGCTTTTTCCCAAAAGCTGGAGAAAAAAAGTTAATGAAAATCACTATTTAAAAGCTGTAAGTTTTATTATGTGCATAAGCAAAAAAAACTGCCTCCAGAAGTCAGGTCTTAATGACTGGGCTGTGCAGTTCTGCAGCCATTGTGCTGCATAATCATCCTGTTAAAATCAGTTATTCATCTGCCTTTCCCCATCGTAAGTAAGAAAGCTTTGTCTCAAGTCCTGATGCTTGGCACCTTTGTGATATTTTGAGTCTGGGCATAATAGGCTTCCAAAGGTGGCTGGTGTTTTAGCAAGCAGTGGTCTTTCAGCAGTTCAGCATCTGAGGATTGAAGCAATCGGTCCTGGCCCTGCTTACTTACTCCTGACCCTTCTATAAAGAAATCTTAGAGCAAGAAAGGAACAAATTAAACAGGCTCCAGAGCTCATTCCCATTATACTTGGCCATAAGTGCTGTTGCTGTACCCTGTGCTTAAAACCTTTTCCTACTTAATACTTTTCCCAATAGACTGAAATTTCATTTGGATGCTTCAGAGTGTTTCTGACTTTGTAATAATGACGAGAAGGCTGCAATGTCTATTTCTGGAGCTTTAAGAGTGTTTCATGGTACAAATGCATTTCTTTTTCCAAGTGGTGATGCCAGGAAGAGATTTTTTTGTTCAAGGGGATTGAAAATGTCCCTTATAGAGTAAAAGCATAACACAGCCTTGAAGTGTATCCCTGTTGCTGTCCTCCATTTCTTCACTGACCTCAGAGGTTGCAAATGAAGTGTTTTACATGCAGATTTCAAGAAAGGATTTTGAGTTTCGTAGGGATGTAATAAGTAATCCTCTACAGTGTTGTATGTGTTTGCTCTTATGATTAGAGAGCAGCTTAGATATCATAAACTCGTGGTATTTCCCTCCACGAGGGCAATATGTGGTGTTACCGAGGGGGAAACTGAGGCACACAGCTAGGGGACGTGGATTTCTGTGGAGGGGGGCAGATCTGGGTCTGACCATCGCTTCCAAGCGCTGCTTGTTGCAGCGTGTTGTTTGGACTGCTGAAGTTGGTAAACTTCCTCTGTACAATGAAGGAAATGGGAAACAACAGTGTTTTAAACAAAATGCAGTTTAGTAAAGTAAGGATATTGGCCTGCTCACCATGGATCACTTAATACACTTTGTATCACTGTGTATCGCATAACAGAGGAGCATTAGGGAGAAGAATTAGGAAATACTTGGTTTCAAAATGTGATCTGGGTTTAAAAATATCTCTGTTTTGACACCCTCTTTATGCCTTAGCCCTGGCTGCTTGGTGCACGTGATTCTCACTCGGGCATGAATAAACTGGGTATGAAGCTCTGCTCTGGGATTTGCAACGACTTTTCCCTTGCTTCCTTAACTCTTTGTGATTCCATGTTGGCTTAAGGAAAGTACTGTTCTTATTTCTTCCCTTGTTTTCCTCCTGTACTTTGGGTCATATACCAGGACTCTGAAAGGAAGGGGTGTGCTGGCCTGTGAGTATCTGAGTAGCTGGCTATGTAGCGGGCTTTTTGCTTTCCTCTGGGTACCATTTTCTTTCTGAGAGCTGACATTTTCTTTCCTGATTTGTGAAATTCCTGGAAAATGAGGAGCTGGGCAAACGTTTCAAAAGGCAAACCAATGAAATGCAGCTTCCCACTATTTAGAAAATGATAATGCATGCCACTGGAAAAGATGGAAGCATGGAAAATACAAGCTCTAGCTGGGAAATTATTGCATGCTTAGAACCATGGAGGGGATAGATGTAGGGGTAGGAGTTGAGTTCTTTGGCTTCCTGTCTGCTGTGTAATTGTAGCCTTGATGCAGTTGTGGCTTGGAGATTATATTTGGTACCAGCACGCATTGGATGGGGCAGCACAGAAGTTGTGGTGAGTGTAAGCCTGAAATATTTGGTGATGAGAATTGAGGAAATGCAAAAGAAAGTAGCTGTTATTAATACATGAAGTGGTTTGCTGCAGCTTTCTCTTTTTAATAGGCCCCGTGATTTGGGGAAAAAAGCGTAATTTTATGAAGAAGGGTAATTGAAATCACCAGAAATTATACTGGAGAGCTTTTATGGCAAAGGCTAAAACAGAGATCTTGCTTTCTGTCTCTTCCTGCTGTATGTGGAGGCTCGGATGCTTGTTAATGGCGAGCCAGGCATCACACTGCCTGGGGCATGGTTAGAGCCCTGGGAAGATTTACATTAATCAAACACAAACAGACAGTGTAGCGTGAAGAAATTTCTCTCCCGCTAGCGCTGCTCACCAACTTAATTAGGTTATTGGGGCAGAAAAAGAAAACAGCCCCTTCACCCTCCAATCCTTCTTCCCCAGGGCTTGACCAGTCAGACAAGCTGTAAGAGCAGTAAAGCTCATTGCCCCCCTGTTTTGACCTCCCACTTTCTTTCCCCAGATGACAGAAAGAGGCATGCTTTCATTCTCACCCTCTTCCCTGCCCTCTTCTCTCCTAAAACAATACAGAGGCTCTGTTTCTCGGAGCCTGTGTGCTTTTCAGGTGCCGCGGTGGTCGGGTGTTTGCAGAACGCCTGAAAACAAAATGCATTATGTGGCGGAGTGTAACAGGCTGGAAGTGGATTGAAGGAGAAAATCTCTCTGCCCTATGCCTCGCCTTTGTTCATGTGTCTTGTGTGATGCGATTTCTTTGATCAGTGATCCGATTTAATAACATGCATGCACATACATATATGTAAATAGACATATGCATACATGTAATACATACAGAATGTGGATATCTGTGTATTGCGTGTGCATAAATACGTTTATTGACATATATTGTTCTGTCCCTCAGGAGAGTTGGAAATGCTCAATTTTTAAATCCTAGCTCTCTGCTTTCTTGTTGTATGCAGTCTCCCATATATGCATATGTGGGATGTACGTGGATGCTGTTATCCGTGCATCCATTAGCAGCGCAGCTTTGGGCCACAGCTGATGATGGTTGGGAGGAGGTGGGAGAAAAGAGGTGGAGTTTCTTCCCTTCCCTCAAGTGGTCAGTGAAACAATCAGGCAGATGCCTCTCAAGGACATCGGATAAGCGTGAAGAAAAGAGAAAGCTTCCAAGAGGGGCAGCTTGAACTCCTTGGGGAGGACTTGGTCTCAGTGTACTCCCCCTCGAAATGGGCCTTTGGCATCTCCCTGTTCAGATGACTTTGTCTTGTGAAACAGGTAATATCTGTCTTTGTTCCTATTCTGTGATACATAAATATACTCAAAGATCAGAAAATAGCTTCTTTTTATGCAGAATAGAGAAAAAGGGTTTTTCCTTTAGCATGTGCTGGTAAAAGGGTGGGGGTGTGTGTGTTATTCCTATTTTTTTCCTCTTTTAATAGCTGCTGTGTGAGCCTTTGTTACTCTTCTATATTTTCATTGTAAAAATGATCAATTAAGTCTGCTTGCTGCAGAAATCTGTGCCTTGGTATTTCAGCTCAAGAACAAAGGTTTTGACAGCTCGGAAAGATGCCTCCGATGTAGATGCTGGCAACGTTACCTTCTTTCCATTTCCTAATGCTGAATTGCATACCAGCATGTTAGCAGAACCTTCTCACCAGCTTTTGCAGTCTAAATAAATGTGATTTTCGATGAACTGATATTTTTATGCACATTGATGTTGAATTACCTATTGGCGTTCAAGAAACCATCTTGGAGTGTTTTCAGTGGTTTTTTTCTTCCTGAATACGGTTTTTACTGATGAAATATTTCCTCCTCTCCCCCCCCCTTCTATTTTATTCTAAAGTGTTCTAAAGATTAAACAAATTGCATCAGTAGAGGATAGTCAGAATGATGGTCTGCACAGTGCTGTTGGTGCAGATTTGAGACAGCGTAAATCCAGGGATAGCCATTGAGAGACTTCTGTATTTGCAGTAGTTTCTGCTCATGTGTGGGTATGAGGATTAGATGTCGAAGGGCTGGGGGATGCTGGTTGCTGCTGGCAAATTTGATTTCTGCATATACATGCAGATGTAGGAAGTATATATGTAAAAAGGCTTTTTTGAGGGGATATGCTATGAAGCGGACAGATGCCCATTCTCCAGCGCTGTAGATGGCTCTCGCATGAAGAGGTAACTAAAATACTAAGTGACAAGTTATTGCAAGCTCTGCACTCCCCGAAGTCAGTGAGAGTTGGCAGCTGTCAGCATTGTGCCTGTGTGAGGAGGAGGGACCAAGAACTGCTCGAAGGGAAGCAGGTGGGGAATCAAGCCTGGTATTGGTATTTCTGATAGCTTGGTTATCTCTATCCTGCGGCCACGTGTCGTGAGGAATTCTGTTGCCATTGCCTTATAGCAGCTGGTAGGTTTCCTGAGTAAATGTGATCTTCTTTCCTTGTATTTTTTAGTTTAAGAGACCCAAGAGCAAAGTACTAATACAACCATATTCAGAAGCCTATTAATAGCAATGCATTTGACTCACATACTCTTCTCAGGATCTTGAACCATTTTACAAGTACGACCTTTTTTCTCTTCCATTTTCTAGTAGAAGAAAGAGGGCCTCGATTTGCTGTGGAATCCTAATCCTGTGTTCTGCTCCAGTCCTTTGCAGTTGGTCTTGCTGGATTTATCCTGTGATTTAGATGAAGGGGAAAGATGAAATGAGAAGGAGCAAAGCATGCCATGAATGCCTGTGTAAATTTTTTCACTTCTCATGCAATGTATGCTATGTGCATCTTTTGTCTTGGGTTTCACAGGCGAGACCTACATTTCAGGGGAGAAATAATAGGTTTACATATCACAGAAGACTCTTTATTTTTCTTAGACCATGTAAATAACTAAGACAGCTTTAACTTTAGTGTGAAGTGTCGCTAATCCCTTTGTCATTCAGTTTACATCACGTATTTCCCTTTTTGTAAACTTTGACAAACTCAGATGCATGGTTGAGAAACTTTCCATGGTTCCTTTTAAAACATGAGTCAGTGCTGGGATAGAAACCCTCTTGGGAGATGTTGAAGCAAATAAGGTGAAATAGTCAATTAGCTGCATATTTTTTTGTCTTAAATAGCTTAGATTTCTATTGCCTTTGGTGTTTCCATCTCCATGAGTACAACTTCACCAGCAGAATTAGCTAGATTGGAAGCTGCGAAGGATTAAGAGCTAATAATACACTATGCAGGTTAAGCAACAATGTGGTAATGATTCCTCGGTCCTCTCTCGGCTTTCCTCTGTAAAATCCTGTGTTCAGTTTTTCCCTGGTGTAAATCAGGCCACTGGGAGCACTTTGCCTTTGGGTAGTTTAAGACATATTAGCTGTAAATTAGTTTATTGTGGCTGGCAAATATTTAGAAGCTTTGCAGAGGTCATAGGGGTGAACGTTGTCTGCACATCCCATGCTGAATGGGTGTTGTTTGACCAAAGGTTCATGGCTGGGTGGGAGAAGGAAAGGCAGGGCTGAAAATGCTTTTTGGTTGAGTGTCTGCTTGGCTTTGAACTGATAAATTCCTAGCTCTGATGAGCAGGCAGGTCCTGGGTTTGCAGTGTTGGCATTAGATTTCTAGGTGAGCCAATGTGACCCTTAAACAAGAGAAGTGAAGGAACAGCGCAGCCTTCGTGGTTCTTTGCAGCGCACCTTGGAGGAATAGTAAATACCTCTCAGTGGGGGTACTTGCTGTGCCCCAGCTACATGTATTACAAGTGGTGGAGGTGTGGTGCTCCTGTGCCAGGCAGCTGTACTCCTTACTCACCAGAAATGTGAACTCTGGGCCAAATATTCTAATGTGCCTCTGAACCTTGTACATATATTTGCAAAACTTGAAGCTGGATAATTGGAGTTAGTGTTAGGGTGTTTTGAAAGCTACATTTCCAGTTGTATTACGTGCACTGTGTTTTTTCTCCTCCCTTTCTAATTGCTGTCTTTTGCTGTTTTTAAGAACTGTTTCCACGCTAAGTCTCGTTGCTGGTTCATAACAACCACAAGCTAGGTATGGCATTAATAAGGAACTAGGCTGTGTGCCTAATGACATGCAAACGCTGCTTGACACGCTGGGGCAACACGAGTGATCTCCGAGCCCTTGTTGCATGCGTTGGGTGAAAGCAAACGCTGTGGCACTCGATGGCTTTAGGTTGGTTTGGGCAGATCAAATTCTCCGACGCAGCACTCTTGTTCCTTTGTCTCTTGCTTTGATTTTTGTGCCTCTTAACTCGAAAGCTTTTCCAGACGCCCGTGTAGGAGGAGTGGTGGTGGGGAGGCGGGGAGTAGGGCTGCTTCCATTGAGCCAGCTCTGTATTGCAGTTATTGGCAAGCAAAGCAAACATTTCATTTCCCCGTAATTAGCTCCAGTTAAGGGAGGCAGGTTCATTTCGACTGCCGCGCCCTGTCTGCGCAAGAAGCCTCCTTGCTTCGGTTGATTCCTTCCTAGAGGAGCAGTCTGGGGGCAGAGGGAGTGAAAAGGAGCTCCAGAAAGGAAAACTGAATTGGAGCACAAGTGTTCTGTGCTCCC
>JANRGW010033989.1:0-59636 GCA_024733675.1 Psilopsiagon aymara | reverse complement strand
TATTCATTCACTGCTCCCCCCCCCCACCCCCCGAACAGCTGAAGCTAAGGTTGCCAAGATGATGTGAAAATGTGGGGAAAAGGGCTATTTCGGATCTCCTTCAGCGTGGCCAAACTGTGCATATTTCAGCTGCTTGCGTTTGCTACGCTTGGGACTGTATCTCTGTAGCCTCCTTAAAGAAGTGGGACAATTGGGTTATAACTTTGAAATCGCAAGGCTTCACCTTTCTCCCGTACCTGCTCAGTTCTGCTGAGTGGCTCATGCAATAAGGGCTTGCAGCAGACGAACAAACATTGGGCTTTTGCTGCCATTTTTGTTATTATAATATTTTCTGCAGTTTTTTTTTCAGTCTTCCTGGTATTTCATCAATTTCATCATTTTCCATTCCAAACGTGTCAGTTTTTCTTTCCTGAGGGTGGGAACTGACAGATTTAGTGACTTGCAGCCAGTCATGTTTGGGAACTAGTAGGAAATCACCTGTGATTTGACAACCTGTGTTCTTCATCCGTTTCTGAGCAGAGTTTATTCCTGCTCTGAACTCCATTCTGTGGGCAGACAGCATCCCTGTTGCTTAAATGTTGCTTTTAGGCTGAATGTTGTCAAAGCAGCTTTAGGGAAATGAGCAACTTGGTTTAGTTATGTGCTCTGCCACTGTCCCCCTCCCCAGTTTTACTTTGCTTCTACCCCATTGTAGAGATACTAAACAATAGGTGTCCTTGTCTTAAAAAGCTGTAACTTCAGGCCCTGTAGATGGAAAGCTGATGGTTCTGAGCCTTGGAAGTCAGTCAGGAGTGGAAGAACAGTACTGGCTGCTGAAAATGTCTCTCTCCCCTCCCCTTTGTAGAGTTTCTGCAGGGACTAAAAGTTCTTGCAGGGTCCTGGCTTCAGCAGCAGAGCAGCACAAAGGCCACATTGAGAATAGCTGCTGGGGAAGCCCTCCTTCCTTGCCTGCCCTGTAAATGCAGTTCTTTCTCCATGAAAAGCCCTGACATCAGCTCTTGGAAAAATCCAAGTGCTTGTGTCATGGAAAATAGCTGAGGCACTTGCTTGGGCTGGGACTGAATGACTGAACTGTGGAGGAAACTTCTCTAGAGATGCTTTTCTTCTACCCTTTCCAGACGTTACTGTTCATAGAGAAATAGAAACCCTTTCCATCTGGAAGTTTGACAGCCAAAGGATGCTAAGGAAAGAACTACAGTTGGCTGTAGTATATTCATAGTACCCTGATTGTCATTCTTCTTCGTTGATTTTCATTTCATCTGTTTAACAGACACTGTTGCAAGCTCCTTTTAGTGCTGGTCACATCTACCTGTGAAGGAGTGTTTTCCACAGAGAGCAATGTTCATTTGGATACTACCTGTATCATCAGGAAATTCCATGTACCACTTGTTCGGAGGCAAAACCTCGTGTTCTTGTAATCTGTTTTGTGAAGACGACTTCTCTTTTCTTGCTCCCTTCTCATGTGGCTGCCTTCTCTTCATCCCCCCTCAATGAAACCCTCACCTGGAATAACTCTCCAATTAACTGCAAGAATGAAAGATACATCTATATTTATATAGTTATGTGTATTTTAAGCTCAAAGAGGAAACATCCCTGTGATGGAAAGGTGCTCTCAGTAGCATCAGTGCAGTGGTGCTTCCCTGTGGGAGTACCTTCCTCTTGCAGTCCTGAGCTTGTCTTAGATACCATCAGAAACCTGTTAGATTTCCAGGCTTGTCCAAAGGCCTGATTGTTTTTTCCCTTGATTTTTATCAAATTGATTTTAACCTAGTTTGCGCTAAGAGCTTAACTCAGCGCTGTTGGTTGCTATAGCGCTGATCCCTTGCGTTGACCGTTACATTGATCCATCGGGAAGTGTGTTGACAGGCTGTATTGGCTACTCTGCATTTTCTAACCTCAAAGGAAGATTGAATGGCATATTCTAATCATGGATAGAAACATTTGGTGGGCCAGAAAAGCAGTGCAACATTGACCAAGTTGGAGGTATTTATTAGGGCAAATCCAACGCTGAAGTCACTGTGGATGTTTAGAAGGTGGAAAGCTGCATGGAGTTGACCCAGAAGGTATTAGCTATATGGGCTCTCCAGTCACTTTGCTAAGCTTCCTGTGTTCCCCCTCAGAAGGCAGTGACTAGGCCTGTTCACAAGCTGTCAGTAATGTAAGGCTAATAATGCCACGAAGGATTCTTCCATGAGTCATTGCGTCAGCTGTGGTTGCTGCCTTGGCCTCCTACAAAAATAACATGGAAACTTTTATTGCCTAGCTCGGTTTCGCCTCCTTGCGCACTTGCTAGGAGTTCATAGGATCTGTCCATAGGCTCTGACAGCTCCCAGGAATCCACGCTGTTTGAGTCTCATCTTCAGCCTCGCTGTTCCTCCGCACCTCGCCTTGCAATCTGTTGTCATTGGTATGCAGTGGGGATTTTTTGAGGAAGAAAACACTGTGGTTTGCCGAGCTTATGTACTTTGATATGAAGAAAAGATGACATTGCATAAAACTGCTCTTTAAGTGGGTTAATGCTAAGGTAAATAGACTTAATGTGTTGAATCAGTGTTGTCCACAGAATAGCTGATGTGGTTCCAGCTGCAGATTGTGGGCAGTACAGTGAAATGGCAGACTTCTGTCTGCGTTTTTTCTTGGTTGCTAATAGTTGCCCACTTGCTGCATCTGTGTTTCTCTCTATCCGCCTGTCATTTGCTATCTCATCAGTTCCTTTTACTCACCCGCTGTCCTATACAGAACATGTCTGCCCCTTTTTGTTGTGACAGAAGACTGCCTTTAGCTCTATATTAAGGTCACGTTGGTACTGCTTTTGTTCAGGTCATGTCAGCACTCTCCCATAATACCTTTCTCAGGGCTTTTAAGCCCTGCAAAAAAACTGCTCTGGTGGTTATGTGCATCTGCAAACTGGGAAAAGAGACCTTTTTTTCCCCTTTCTTCCCATCTCTTTCAAGGTGAAATTCTGCGAATTATCTGCAGAATGGCATTTAAGGCATCCATGCTTGCTGTGCTTTCAAGGCACTTAGTTAAACCTGCTAGGTTTAGACATTTAGACAGAAAATGCAGCCTTTGTTCTGACTACTGTCAGTGCAGGGTGTTGAAAACGAAGCTTAATAGGTACTGAAGAAGTTCTAAGCACTAGGTGCAATGGAAATAGTCACGGAATTTAACTGTCACCCGAGAATAGACTTCAGTTCTTCGAGTTATAGGATCTGATTGGGTATGTGTGAGCAAGAGGAGAGTACAATCCGGCTCAGCCTTCCTGAAGTGTGGCTGCAAGTTACACAACTTGCTTTTTGACCATAATCCATGGAGGCGGTGCTGGCAAAAGGCTACTCATTGACTAATTTACTTGGTGGAAACGTCCTGAAGCAGCATGATGTCATTTTAGGTAGACATCGTTTGGGGTTCTTGTTGGGAGGGGGGGCAGATCAGACTTTGGCTTAACCTTTGGTTTTCCTCTTGTCTTTCTAAATGTGTGAAACAGGAGTGAGTGAACCTGTAGTGTTTCTTATGTCCCCTGTGTTCGGGGTGGGTTTGCTGCTTTCCTTTCAGATTTAGGAATCTGAAAAAGGGTTTGCCTCTACCAAGCAACGTCTTATTTAAATGAAGCTAATAAAGGAATGAAGAAGCTTCTATTGCAACTGTTCATCTCCTAATTAAAGATTAGTTCTGTCAAGCCAGCAGTTTTTGGCTGTTGCCTTTTGTATGGGTTTCACAATATTTGTTACTCATCTCGGCACAAGTTGTAGTAATTTATACTTGCATGGTGCAGACACACAGAAGCTTCGTTTCAGGCATGTGAGTAGTCCTGCTGAAGTAAATGGGACTAAAGTTAGGCACGTGAATAAATATTTCCGAGGTTGGGGCCCTTGTCTGAATCTAAATATTTGTGTCTTTGATCAGTTTGTGAGATAGCAGATTCTTGAATTCTGGTAATATTTTAGTATGGGAGGACAGAAACCCAACATGGTTATCTGAACGCTGTGCTATTTATGGTCAGATATATTTTCAACCTCCTGGGCTAGAATGGAATGCTTTGTACTGTTGGAAGCTGGGAATCCTTCCTCGCTCTGCTGTGTTTTGACACATGAGGTCTTAAAACTATCTTTTGCAGTCTTGGCTGCAGGCGCTGGTCCCGACCTGAATGGTGCATGCGTGTGTGAGCTAACGTGGAGAAGTATGATTTTTAATCCATGCTCTTACTAGTCGTAGGTGTATTTCTCTCCCTTGGCTTTACGCTAAATAGAGTTCCCTAATGCAGCATGACTAACAAGACATGCTTTCAGTAATGTGATGCATTTCAATGACTTACGTTATTTGACCCAGTATTTTAAAAACAAAATGTGACTTGGCTTGTAATTGGTGCTGGTATTTGGGAGAGTGGAACAACTTGTTTGGAAATGTGCTGATGTTCATCAGTTATCAGACAAAATGTCTACGGGGTTTTATCCTATAGCCTAAACTTGCCAGCTCGATTTGGAGTTAAGTCTCCAGCTGTTAACCGCACCCTGCTGTGCCTTCAGCTTGCATGGTGTTTACGATGGTAGGTGAAATACGTTCTGCATATTATATGTAGTGCCGAATACTGTAACACACGGGGGGATTTTCAGTACTACTTTCAAACTTAAAGTTATTTCAAAATGAAGACTGAAATGCAAACAGTTGCTGGGTAAACTCATGGGAGCTCTTCTGTGTTCTTCGACTGTGCTCCATCTGCTTTAGTTCTGCTTTCTGCTGTAGTATACAAGTGATTCAGTGTTTGGGAACTGAAGAATGTTTTCAGCAAATCCAGAAATGCTGGGTACTCTTCAGGTAGGAGATTGGAAAAAGAGAAGGAACTTCGGTACTGAGTGCTCCCTGCTGTCCGACTAACCAAGGATGTTACATCGCAGTTGTAGTCTTAGCTCAGCTGACGCTTCCGTCTTCGTCATTTCATAACTTGGTGGCCTGGAATGATATCAGGAGGAGAGTTTTTCTGGGGGATCTGGGGAGCTTCATCTCCAGCCAGCTGGACAAGGCCCATCCCTTCCCGCAGCATTGGCTTAATGGAATACTGCTGAACTGAAGCTCAGCCTCACCACCGCTGGACAACACCCTGCGTGTGCCCGAGAGGCTTTGCTGCAGTGGTGACCTGCTGCCTGCCCCGCTTCCCCACCACCTCCCTCCCTCCCTCCCTGCTTCGCAGAAGAAAGAAACACAGGAAGCTGGCGGGCAGCCAAGGGGCTCCAGAGCTTCCGGGAGTCATTCCCGGCGTGCCGTGCTCTGCTGAGGGCTTGGAGGGGATGGAGCACTGCGCTGCTGACACCCCGGGTCTGCGCTGGGGTGTCCCTTCCCGTGGTTCGCAGCATCACTGCAGTGGGGATGCTTCAGAGCTGGCCGGCTCCTGACTGGTGCTGGCTGTGTGTGCTGAGGTGCCGTACCTACCTGTGAGCACAGTCTGGGAAGCTGGGGGGGGGGATTTTGGCTGCCGCACAGTGGGACTCCTGTGGTCCACGTTAATGTCAAAGCACAGAAAAAACTCCTGATGATTTCAGTGCCGTTATATAGAATAAACTTCAGGGGTTTCTTTCTAAATAATTGCCAGTAGCCTACTCGTTATGAGTAGAAAGATTTTATACAACTTTCTAGACATCTGAAATGGAATGTTTGCTCTTCATCCTTGAACAGATAACAAATAGCTCTGAACCAGCCAAAATGGTACACCGGTGAACCGACTTGGTTTTTCTCATCACCGATTTCTTTTGCTGCAGGAGCATAAGCTTGGAGTTCTGGGTGCCTGATAAGAAATACTATGGAATGAAGGTTTTCACTTCAGATGCTTCAGTAAAACTTCTGTTAGTGTTGTTAGGACTCTGTGCAGCTCAAAAGTTCAAGTGCATTAGATTGAAAAGGTGGTATAACTATTCTTAAGCATCTTTTCCTGCCTCAGTGCAGGGGCGATTGATTGTCTTTCCTGGATACCTTCTCCTTTTCTGCTTTTCAATGAAACACTTGTTTACTACTGCATCTGTGCCCCATGCAGTGATCAGACGGGATTAGGTTGGCCTGAGATGACTTGTTTGCTTTGCTTTGGGATTCATGGTGTCTGTCTTGCATAAAGTAGTGTTTTACTGGCCAAAATTTGTAAATGGGAGGGCTGACTGCTCTAAGGATCTGGCTTTGCAGGTAGAGCAGAATGAGGAGAGGCCTGAATTTGAATCAGAGAGGATTTCCCAGGCTTCTGAGGTTAAAATAGTGCTTTTTATGGGGAGGAGCAAGGAGGACTGCTACTTCTTGTAGGGTCTGTATGTTATCTTTTCCTTCAATCAACTAACTCTATATTTTAACTTTTCTTACCTTTACCTGCAGGTTGCTAAGGCTTATGTAATCCAAGGCACTGTTTATTCCCTTAATTTTCAGGCTGTTATTGGATGTCAGCTAAATTGGGTGCTGTTATCTAAAAGATGGCAAGTGTCTTGATGTGTGTAATTATTTTCAGTAATAGTCAGACAACGTTTTAATTTCACTTGCCTAATGTGTCACCAGATGTTCGTGTCAGAGTTGCCGTATTAGTGCATGTTTGCATAAGGGATTGGCATGCGTGAGCTGGCCAGCGTTTTGGGTGTATACGAATTTCATGGACTTACCTATTATTCAAAGTAAGGGATTAAGCTGAGTACTTCTGCTGTGTATCCAGTTATGTTTTTCAGGTAATGGGAAGGGACTTACTGTAGCTTTAAGACTCTGCTGTTTCTGGCTGTGCCACTTTCTATCTACTTATCAAGGAAAAAGTAGAAGAATAAGGTGCCTCTCCTTTGGAGAAAGGAGCTTAGAACATGAGGTGTGCATTTTGGGCAGTCATCTTGGTGGTGCTCGAGGAATCTTCTGTTGTAATGCTCTGAAATGCTCTCGGAGAATGGGTTGGTTCCGCATGTTGGACCAGTTGTTGGACTGGGTCATTGCTTAAGCTCAGTTGAGTATCGATAGTCAGAGGACTATCCTGCACTGATGTTGTGTTGTTCTAACAGACTTAACATGGGACTATTGGTTTTTATTACCAAATAAGTCTGCCTAAGCCAAGCTAAGTTAAAAACCAACAAGTATTGGATTTTAGATTTCTCTTCAGTTTTTTTCTCTGGCTTCCTCTAACCCTCATCCCATTGCTTCTCAGAGAACCTGTATAAATAGGAGCAACTGAGTGCAGCAAAGATAGCTATAATATGTGTAATGGGAAATTATTAACTATTAGACTTTAGATTATTAGACTTTAGATGTCTTCATTTAGAACAAAAGTGACTTAAGTTATCTGTCCTTTTACACAGCTCTAAATATTTGCATTGCTTTGCAACTGAAGGATCTGAAACCTTTTAACAAAGAGCAAAACTTCTAAAGGGTTTTGGGGAAAAAGACCTTGTTCTGCTTTATGAAAGCAGAAGTTGGTGCCTTAAGCTGGATGGTATACACCTTGCTCTGTCATTTTTATATGGTAATTCAAGGGAAATAAAATCCTGGTTTCAAAAGTCTCACATCTTTTCCTGATGTAAATGCAGGTACGCTTCCTCCTCCTTTTAACTGGATTTGTTTTCTCTATGTCCCAGTAATAGTATTTGGAATACTTAATATAATTTCAACTCAACTTTATTGCGCTAGTCTCAAAGATGACAAATTCGTAGTTTCATGTAAATAGTAAGATCTTGTTAGGAGGAGATGTCACCACGAGCTCCTTTATATATACACCATGGAATACGCATAGGAGGGAGACAACTGGAATGTCTCAGCTATAGGAGAATTTTCAGTTTGGACCTTCAGTATTACCAGGTACTCAGTCCATCAGCAGGACAAAGAAGCTCTGTTAACTTTTAGTGTCTGGAAGTAGTTGTAATGAGAGGAAGGTGACCCATGAGCCGCACTTATGTACAAAGCGTGAGCAAGCTACTAGATGCTGAATATGAGCTCGCAGCTTTCTGTTCTTAGTTCTGTTTGAAACCTTAAGCATTCTGATAATAATTCTTTACCCTGTTGAATCAGTTGTAAATGGGCTAATAATTAGCTGAGGTGAAAGAACAAAAAGAGGCTTGTTCTCTTGTGAAGGTATTGCAGAAGCGTAATATAACTGTTTGTATATTTAAGCATCAGTGTTGATAGCAAACGTAATCTTGCGGAACAAAACCAGGTCACTAAACTTCTGTTCTTTTCTTTCTTTTCAGGTTTCCTCTCAAAAAACCTACAAGGTGAGTTACTGATGTTTGACTTTTGTCTCTATTGCAAGTTATGATCCAACTTTTTTGATGGAGGAATGCCTTTAAAAGAAGAAGAAAATCTAAAATGCACAAACACAGGTAGCAGTACCCATTGTGTATGCAGGAAATTAATATCCAGATTAGGACAGGGTGCCAAAGTGCCAGGTGGTGCGCTTAAAGTACATGGCATAGTGTTACCACTTGCATTTCTGATACGTACACTGGCAGGTTGTCTTACCTGAGATTTGAGATAGTCGGAGAAAGTGACACTGTTACTGAATGATGCGCAAACGCTTCCGCTGAGGGGGTGTGCTGAATGTTTAATTTCTGCATACAAAGATGGTTAAGGTTTGCTGGAAGAGTGAAGATTTCAGGAGGTTTTCCAGTTTTATGGAGCTTGCATTTATTTTGCTTTGAAAATAATGCATGGCCCGGTGGTGAATAGGAAAGAGAATGCACTTACTGTTGCTAATTTGGAAGGTTAATGGGACTGTTACCTGGATACGCTCCAAAAGATGGTGAAGGGAGATCATTTTTCCACTTGAATTCAGTCTAGGAATTAATTTTTTAAGTGAACTTAATGCATGCATTTCCATCTAAATTCCTTGTTAGCAAACAGAACTAGATGAGGTTGTTTCCAAGCTCCTCACCAGTTAGGGAGTGCTTCTGTGGTCCAGTAGTCAGGATCGTCTGCTTTGGTTTGACACAGACACAGCAGCATTCTGAGCAGAGAGTCTCCAGCTGACAAGAAGCAGAAGGTCGAGCGCTGCAGCAGTACACACGACTTTGATCCGACAGGTAAAGTCCTAAAACAGGGGGAAAATCTGAGCTTCAGTGGGAAACCGAAGAGAGATTAAATTCGAATCATGTCAACAAATGTGTTTTTCAGAGTTGCGTCGCTCTGCGATTGCAAAGCCTTTTTTGAAGCATGTGGGCATTGAAATGCATATGGGCTTGCTTTTCAACATGCTCATCTACGCAGCAGTTGTTAACTGTGCAAGAATAAACCTAGATTAGTGGTATCAGGGAAAAATTATAACTGCTTCCTGTTTCCGAGCAGGCAGTCTGGAATTTCAGTGGACAAATACTGTTGTTAGTTGTGAGTGATTCTTTTGGCCATCTTAGTTTAGTTCATTTTAGCTCATTTATTCCATGGAGCTGGTACAGGCTCAATTAGGACTGGTCTTCCTTTGTTGGGGTTTTGTTCTTTTGGGGTTTTTTTTAGCCTTGGTGGATTTCCATCCATCTCTGTCACTTGTACAGTGACTTTGTACTTTCCAACATGATACATTGGAAGATAAACCAGCTAATTTTAATGGATATGCTCTCCTATGGTTTTTTTAACCTTCCAAAAGGTTAAACTAAGGTCAATTCGGTCAGCCTGTCCGGTGCTGGCTTAGAAATTAGGATGCATGCAGGGAGTCTTCATTCTCTCTCTGAAACACTAACCCGGTGACTACTGTGTGTGTTCATGAAATGCCTGACAGGCTCTTGTTGAGCCTCCTGGCCCCATGCAGTGTGCACTTTCCGTGTCTCTGCATTGTGCTTTCAGCCCAGTCTTCTCCCTGGGGCTCGCAGAGGCCATGAGAGTTGAATGGAAGGGTGGTAGAACTTGTAGAATGTGTTTTTTGCACCGGCCACTTGAAGCTCATGTTTATAAAGCATGCTGTTCGTTAATGCTTTCTGCCACCAGCTGCATGACTCCTTCCTAGCATGCACAAAATAAATGGGCTTTTAATGCTGGTTTGAAAAAGAATCCCGTAAGGGAGAGCACCTGAATTAGTGCTTGTCTTTTCCTTTATCCTAGGGAAAAAGTAATGTAAAAGTGTTTCAGGTTGGGAGGAGTTGGGGGAGGTCTCAGGTTATGCACCTCTTTTGTAGAAGGAATTTGTTTGCTTCAAAACCAAACTTCAGGAGTCCTCTCAATTTGATGGAAATTATTGCAATTTTGAGAGCTGTTACCTGGCACCCCTGTTAACTGTGCTTGCGATTGCTCTGAGAGATGAACTCTCTTCCTTTTATTTACAAGGGGGGAATTCAGAATGCATATGTCAGTTGCTTACTCTAGAGATAAACATTTCCAGAGTTTCTATCCTGGGACTGTTTTTTACTCAGAATACTTTCGGTAGGTCATTGCAGAGAACTTCTTCTACTGTGTCTGACATTCTGTAATAGGTTCTTTGTGGTGTTACCTGTGTCTTCACGCTCGTATTATTCACCCTTTATTCCAAGTGTTTCACCTGTGTTTTGTTCACATCTTATTTGTGTTTTGCACGATTTAACCTAATAAATCAGTCTGTGTTTTTCATGAAGTTTTTTTTCTCATGTTTGGTCTCCATATTTTCTATATCTCTCTCTCCTTTTCTCCTGCTCTCGTGCAGATAGCTCCTCCAAGAAGACAAAGTCTAGTTCAGAGGAGAGTAGATCCGAGACGTATGGTAAGCTCAAGCAGCTGCTGCAGCCTTGCACCCTTGCAGTCTGCTCCATGCTTTCTGTCTGTGCACCCCAAGGCTTTTATCCTTTACATGATCCGCATGGTTGGCTCTGCAGCAGGGAGTGGGTTTAAACTGGGTTTAAATGTTGCTTCGGTGTATCAGCTTGTAGTTTTTCTAGTGGCTGGAAACTAACCTGTACATGGTTCTGTTAGCTGTTGGTAGTTGGGAAGACTCGCTGAGGCTGCCCTTTTTGGGGATCTTGTGCCACTGGGTGTTTTTGGCACTGTATGAAGACACAGCTCATGCTGGACTCCGGAAGAGTTTGTGGTTGTAGAAGAGCCTGTGGAAGTTAACCCGGATGAGCCAGCAATTCTTCTTGCTGTGTTTGCAGGGGATCTCATGTCATGCTCCACAGATGTGGAAAAATGTACGTGTAAATCTCAAAAAATGGAAGAATATGAGCTATATGGAAGAATATGAACTATATGGAAGAATATGAACTTTAAGAACATCACTGTTCTTTGCTTTGGAGAGGGAGTGACTTCCCTGGCAGTCCTGTTGTTTGGGTGGTCTTTTGGATCCTACCAGCTCCTTAAGAGCCCTAGAGCTAGTCTGAGTCTGGCCGGTACTGCTACACTTCAGGTTTCTAAGTGTAAATGTCCAGCTCTGTCTTGACCCCAGCCGTGAGTTGCCTTTTCATTTCCTGGGGTTTTTATTCCTTGATGTTTAAGGCAGTCTGTAAGACTTCCTGGTTTTGATCTGAGAAGATCACTCGCTACAGAACCTGCTGTGGGCTTTTGGAGAGATGCAATTACTCTGAAATAAAACTACCTGGTATTGATGGCTGTGATCCGGCTTCTTAAACCACCGATGTAATCACAGTGATGCTTTCATAGCTCTGGTTGAAAGGAAAATTAAGAAATAAAAGCAACCCCCCCCCCAAAAAAAACCCTAATTCCAAAACTCAGCAACCCTGAAGAGCTCCTTCTGAACCAACATAGGCACATTTGCAAAACCCTTTTAGTTGGTGCAGTTTAGGGGGATGTGATCTGTTCCTTCTGTGAAAATGTGATAACTTTCCCTGGAATTTTGAATCGCGTCCTTTTCTTAAGGAAAAAGAAAATGCGACAGTCTTGTTCCTCGGGGGGTGAGACTATTCCTCATGAATAAACAGGTTTTGAGAGTGCGTTGCTTTGCTTCAGTGGGGCTGGAAACCTGTCCCGGGGAGACCTGGCTTGCTGCAGCTTGTATGTCTTCCTCCCATGCTCAGAAACAATGAACAGGGAAGCGGCCTGCTTGGAAAGCATTTTAAGATGATGGTTCTGATGAGCTTGTATTAAAGCCTTGGCCAGTTCTTCCCCTTGCCAGGTTGATTCTGGTTAGTGACAGCACAGTCAGGTTGACTGGATCCCACTGTTTTGAACCTGACTAACTTTTGCCGAGCGCTGCTTACCCATAATGTACTAGAGGTGTTGTCAAGCTATTGTAGGTTAATTACAGGAAACATTTGGTGTGCTTGATGGAATGTATCTGTGTTTATACTTCTCCCTCAGTCTGTACAGTGTCCTGGTTTTTCATGTGTGGCAGAAAGAAACATGACTTCCTAACGTAAGCCTTTGCTTCCCCCGAAGTTTCCTGCAGATGCTCTCTCCATGTCCAGTATCTATGGGAGCAGTTTCCACTCGTCCTTCCTTTGCAGTGGCCTTTGCTGTGTTGGAACTTGCCCTGCCTTTTTTGTCTACCCTCTGCTTTCCCCGGGTTCTGTGGTATGTGTAGAGAAGTCTGCTGTTTGCTTTGGATGGGACCAAAGTATTTGAAAGCCTACAAGTAGAAATACTGTACTGATAGGCTTCTCGCTGGTGACTGGTGTTAGCTGGCTCTTTCTTTGGCTGGCCATTGGACAGTGAATAATAGAGAAGTCTTGAATGACAGCAGAAGGAGGTGTGGCTTTTGTGTATGTGTTCTTACCTCTTGGAATTCTTAATTAAGGAGCAAGAGACCAGAATTTCTTGAAGTATGAGTGGCTTCAGGAGGGCAGAGTGGTTAGGGAGGGAAATTGTTCCAATGTACAGAAGCTGATTTGTAGTGCCATGAAACTTATTTCTTCCACACATGCAACCATCTCATTTCTGTGTATTTAGCAAAACTTAGATGATCAGGAGAGTAGGGTTTCAGGTATGCTGTGATTTACTAATGAGGCCATAACCTCCCACAGTACTTGATACCTGTAGAATTCTTGTCTCTTAAATGAATTCAGAATTGAAGTTAGTGTCAGGTGAGAGATAACAGTTACTCTTCCCTTTTCCCTTGCTTGCTCTCCAAGGTTATCTTCCCTTATATATAGTAATGATCAGTTTCTGGTCCAAATAATAGGCTAGATTGTGTACATACTCTTTCCCACTTTCTTAACAAGTTTTGGGATAAGTTTTTCAATCTTTGTGTTTGAAACCCCAGATTTCAGTCCTGTTGAGATATTTTGGCAGTGAATGCTTTTCCTGTTCTGTTTCTTGCAGTTCTTGTCAGCCCTGTGTCTTTATGTTGTGGCCACCATTTTTGCCAGACTCTCAAAAGGACTCTTGGGAGCCCCTCATCACTACCCTTATAATAGCCAGAAAGGGTTGGGAGTGCAAGGGGCACTCGACCACAGGGGTTGAATGTGTGGTTGCCATGGGAGCAGATAGTCCTATTTATCATGGGTAAAATACATGGTTCTGTTTTTGGGAAAGGTTACCAAGCCTTGTTTTAGGAAGAGTATTCAGTGCCATTGTTATTAACAGTTTTAACTAGGCACTGCACTGATTTCAGACAATGCAGTTTTTGCACTGACTTTACATGTTTTCTGTTACCAGGTTAGTGGAAGAATCTGAGGAATGCTGCCATTATGGCATTTGGTATGAAGACCACTGTAATCACTTAGTGAAACCCATCCTATGAGAAGTTTTGTGAATATAAGCTGATAGTTTTATTTACGTTGTGGAGCATGGTTTCTGGAAGTATTTGATAGAAATAAAGCTTCCCAAATGATGTGAACCATTTAGACACTCTCAAAACCCCAAGGAGTTTGTTTTTGTTTATTGCATGATTCATGTCAAATCACTATATTAAATTGCATTTTCCCATTGTGGCCTCATGCCTCCAGGGATGTTATAGTTCACAAGTCTCCTCCCATGCGATGTCCCACACAGTTCGATCAGAGGAAAAGCTACATTGTCTTATGGGAGATGTGTTTCAGGTCTCTGTTCTCTCCAGTGAGTGAGGTTCAGAATGAACCCCTGCTCTGTTTATTGTTCGCTGCCAGGGAAATTAAGTTTCCTATCCTATTGAATAACTTCCAGATACTTGGATGTGAAGAAGTGAAGGAGGTAAATGGTTCCTCTGCTAGAGAAGCTCGTGGACAGTCGAAATGTATCTGGCGTGACTGTTTGATACACTCATTTTTACCGTGGTGTGTCAGTGACCTTGAGAAGTTTGGACTTTACCCTTCCTATTAACCAAAAGGCACCCTTGTAATGGGGCTGGAGAACTGAGAGCCGTGGTGTTGAAGAGGGAATAGTGCCACCTATTGAAGAGCTCATGGTTTGGCTTTTCCTGCAGTTCCTGTTTCTGTGACTGGTCATTTCCAACTGCTTTCATTTTTAATCTGAAACCTCTTGAACTGCAGCACACAGCACATTTATTGTGCTCCTGGCTTGAAGCTGTACCGGTGAGTTTGGGGAATTATACATGTGGTCTGATTCTGAGTACATGGAACATAGTTACAGTGATGTCTTCTCGCTTTATGCCATCCGGATACTGTCACGTGAAAGCGAAGTTGGGAATAAGATGGTTATTGATTTGAGTACTGTCAGTGAGGAAATCTGTTGACCTTCACTGTCAGGTGGAAAAAGTGAAATACCACGGTAAGATACTTCAAGATGAGTGACTCATTCATTCCCTCCAGAGAACGCTAGGAATTGGAACATGAAAGCCACAAAGAGGAATGCAAAGCTGATTGCTGCTTGCTAACCTGCGCTCTTCACTGTTGCCCCAAATTCATAGACTTTAATTAAAATGCGTGAAGTTAGTGTCGTTAGTAATTTAATGTAAGGATTCCTGTATGTACTTGTGATACCAGGTGTGACGGTAGCAGCCATTGGAAACTTTACGTTGTGTGTCATTGAGCTCTCAGTGGTTTGTGGCTTTCCTTTAAGTTCGTTCCAGTGTGCCTAATGAGGTGTTCAAGGTACAAGATGTGGGTTATGAAAACATTGCTGCTCTAGTCTTAAAGTTCCACTCCTATAAGCAGATTTCAAATTGAATGTATTTTACTTAAAGGGCGAAAGTGAGCAAATTACACATTTGAGAGGGTCACTGCTACTTTTTCCTCACAGCAGAATGAAAGAGAGCATTCGAAGGCTGCTCTTTTCTGTCTGCGTGGCCCAGACAGGGAGTGCTATCAAAGCTGCTCTAGTTCTTCAGGTAATGCCTTCAGATAACTTCATTGAAATCACTACAGAGCATGGTATCTCTCAGCTGCTCTACCTGGACCTTGTTCCAGCCTTTTCTGTTGTATTAGGAGAAGGGTTAAGTGCCTACTTCTTGTCTGAAGGGAATAAATGAATGGAAAAAACCAATTATGGACAAATTTGTGTTCAAGTCCTAATTTCTGTTGCCGCACAATTCAAAAATGAAAAGTTGGTCTTAGGTGAAATTGAGATGTGTGGCGCAAAACAGTTTAATTTGATTCTAAGAGCATCCTTGGAATTTAAATTGTACTCCGTAAGGTCAGTATGTGTTGCACATCCTCCTGCATTGCCACTGCTGTGGCATCAGGTTCATGCAAGGAGGAAGCTTATCAGTCGATTCAAGGGTTACTGGTGCTGGAAAAGAAAGAAACTCAGTGGCAGAGCACTATGCAGGGCTATGCTGTGCCTTTAAGCAAGGACAGTTCTTGTGAGTCAAAAGATTAGGTAGTGCCTTACTCATAAAACCTGTACGTCTGGCAGCAGGATTTAAAACGAGCTGTTTTTATGGAATAGCATATGTTCTCTTTCCCACACCCCACCCTGGGGCATCATTCTTGTGAAGTGAGACTTAAAGAAGCTTGGTCCTACAGAAAAATGGGAGGTACAAAAGGGAGAGGCCTTTTAATTCACTTAACTATAGAAAGAGGGTGTGAAAGGTGGTGGGGTTTTTCCTTCGTCTGCTTTCACCTTGCATCCATTCCATCAACTTACTACAGATAGCTGTATATAGCATAATTTGTTGCTGCTTTCTTGGCAGAAGGGGAGGTTACTGGGATACGATGCCATGATCAGGCTGCTGCAGAAGTGCTGGAATACAACCTTTTCCACTGCTCCCACACCCATTTTCATATATGCTGCACTGGAGGAGAACAGGGCTGACTGGACAGACAGTATTTTCACTTAAGGCTTCTCATTTCCATTAGGAGCTGCTCTAGAGAAATGAAAGGAGCTGTAGTGGTGCGAGAGTAATTTAAGACCTGGGTATGACTCCACACTGTTACAACTCCTTAAAAATGGCTGCAGAAAAGACAGTCTTGCTGGGAAAGCATCGTCACAATTCCCTTTGCTCCCTCTATGCTAAATGAAACTGATATACTTTTGGTATCTGCAGAGAGCTCCAGTTCTTTCTTGAGATACTGGTGTATGAATTTTGCCTGATGAAGAAGCCAAGCAAGCTGATAGAAGTAAGGGTGATGTTCAGTTCATTTTCAGGTGAACAACAGACATGCACAACAGTGCACCTTTTCTAAATGCTGCACCTGCTAGGTACATCTATCTCTGCAGCAATATTTATGTTCCCGTTATAGGGAGTAATCCTAACGCAGGGAAACAAAGCAAGTTACCTTTGATGTCACACAGCAAGTTAAAAAGAGGAGCAGAATCGAACTTGCATCTCCTTGTATCTTGGCTCCATACTTCAATAGCTCAGTGGGAAGCATGGTCTTGATTTGGTCAGTGTAGTAAGTGTGGTTTGTACTTCTTTACTGCTGCTGCTCTGGTTCTGAGCGATAGTCTCATCTCTGACAGATGATGCCCCAAGATGAGCTTTTTTGCTGAGAATTAGAAGAACTTTTCCTGATTAAATCGGTTTCAGTCCAACCTTCTGATGTTGGTGTGAGAGATTTGTGAGTTCTTTAATAGAGCAGCTTGTGAAAGGTGTTTGATGTTTTGGATGGTGTACTGGAACATGACAGCCCTCTGCTGTACTTTGGAGAACTATTAATCCAGACAAAGGGAAATTATGCTCTTTGCTTCATGCACATAGTTGCTCTTCCTTAAAAGCTGCTTTTGCCTCAAGTTGTGTCTGATGTGCCAAAGCTGTCTGCATCTTTGCTGTTGTATATCTCTGTTTTGTGTAACTGAAGCAATAAGCTTGACCTGTCTTGATATTCCTCTCTGTTTCTGGACTGATGCCCTGTTTCTGTCTCTCATATATTTTTTTCCCCTCTGTTGTGTTGTGCCAGTTTCTTTCAGTACTCTGTGATTATCTAGGAGGATAAGGTTTTGGACTGATGCCTAGCTTGTGTCTCTTTGTATTTCTCTCCTTCTCTTTCTTCTGCCCTTTCCCCACCTTCCTTATGCAGGTCTTGTTCAACGGTGCGTTGTTATCCAACGGGATGAAAACGGTTTTGGGCTGACAGTCAGTGGAGACAATCCAGTCTTCGTGCAGTCTGTCAAAGAAGGTAAGCAGGCTTGCTAGATGTTCTAGCCAGAGAGCAGCCTAGAGGGATTTCATATGAATTGGAGAAATACGTGCATGTGCTGGAGGCAAAAACTCCAAATGCCCTCCTCACAGATGGGGTGGCTGTAGCTTAGGGAATAGATGTTCGAGGACAAATTGGGATGCAGTGAATCGGTGTATTTGGAAACTGACCTCTTGTGTCTGAGAGGAAGTAAGTGCAGTGGGATCGTGGCTTGATGTAGAATGGGAGCAGAACAACGTTAGTCTTGGTACTCAGAGATGTTAATGTGATAGAGACGGGGAGTTTGGGCGAGTGTGGGAAATAGCTTCGTGTGGAGCTACAGAAGTGCTTAACCCTTCTTTGTTTTGAATGCTTCTGTTGAAATTGGACTAAATCATTTCTTGCCTCTCTAGATGGAGCAGCCATGCGGGCTGGAGTGCAAACAGGCGATAGAATTATCAAGGTAAGGGCGTTCAAATCATCAAAGAAATGGGTCCTTTTTCTTCAATGATCTCCTTCCCTGTTCTCTTTTCCTCCCAAACAACTAAGAAACCAAGTCAGTAACTAAAACGATATTTAAGCTATTGCTGCTAAATGAGGGTTGTGCTGCAGTAGCTACTGACACAGAGTTATGATTTCAACTAAACGCTTGAATTAATGAAGTAGATTAGCAACCCTAGTACTTATTTTTCCTTGTCAGAGGTGGATTGCTATGTTCTTTTCTCTATGTGTTGCTTGGTTTGCTCTGGGGGTGTGTGTGTATCGTTTTCTTCTTGCAGAGCTCTGCAAGAAGAAGTTGGAAATGAATAGCTAAACACTGATGACTTTCCCTTCCTCCCTACCCCAGGTGAATGGCACTCTTGTAACACACTCAAACCATTTGGAGGTGGTAAAGCTGATCAAGTGTAAGTAATGACAGTTTACTATTTTTGTCCCTATGCTCCTTTAAAGCATGAAAGGCATAATTATAAAGGACAAATGACTGATTCAGCTATCAAATGGGAAGGGTAAGGTCTAACCATGCCCCATGCTGAGAGACACAGGATGTGTGTGAAACAGTGAAGTGAAATTGGGGTAATTCTGACATCTCAAACTTGAGCTTCTACATGCTTCTGCAGCTTTTCCTTAGATTGGTGTTTGAAGTTACCATCAAACCTTGCCTATGAGTCTTCCCATCTTTTGATTCCATCTTAAATGCCATAGCTATTCAGGCACTCCTTGCTGCATGATGCCTGCAAAGTACTGGTGTTTCTAAAGGAAGCACCCTCTTGGTTGCTTTTCTTGTACAAGGAAGAAGGTGGTAGTGGTTCCTTCCACCCTAGCAAAGTTTACTTTGTGGCATGAGCATATGTATACTGTAAATGCAGCCTGCTAGATGTTGGACTAGAAACTGGATTGTGTGCTTTTATGAAGTCTGATTAACATGAAAGTTTTTGGATTGCCTGAACTTTAATCGGAGGTCTCTAAAACAGAGCTGTCACTGCTCTCGGGATCTCTGGTTTGAAGAGTTTGAAGAATGGTCTGAGTTTGATCTCTGGGGCAAAATAAGCAGAGAAACAGCAACCATAGAAATCTGCAAGTGTGTCTGGAAGGTGACTTGCTCTTGTTCTCCCTGCAGCGGGTTCCTATGTAGCTCTCACTGTTCAGGGGCGCCCACCAGGGTCGCCTCAGATTCCATTAGCTGATTCTGAAGTGGATCTGGCAACGTTTGGTCATATGTCTCCCATCATGACATCTCCCCATTCGCCTGTTGCATCAGGAAATGCAGAAAGGATTACTAGCCCAGTGCTTGTGGGGGTAAGATTTAAAGCTCTTTTTCCAAAGAACAGCGTAGCAGTGGAAGAAATGTAGTCATTATCTATGTTTTTCCTGTATTGTTTTGCTTCTTGTAGGGCTTTTCAGAGCCTGTAGTTAGGAAGTAGATGAAAAGTTGGCATATCCATTTTCTTTGTCTTTCCCCCACCAAAAAACCCATCTCTTACTTTCTCCCTGTCTTCTAGGAGGAGAATAATATTGTCCACAACCAGAAGGTGGAGATTCTGAGAAAGATGTTACAGAAAGAGCAGGAACGGCTGCAGGTACTGGAGTTGCAAGAGTTGGAGAGGGGTGGAGCAAAGCATGATGCAAATACACAGATCAGTCGTTGAATCAGTACTTAACAGCATCTTCAACATTCCCACGCATCGCTTGTGTTTCAGCTTAGCTTTTCTATATGCCAGCCTAACACCGGAGAACTAGTCACTTTCTTAAGTGGAAATGTATATGTCCCTCAGTCTGATCTAATCCTTGGGCAAGTAAATGTCTTTGACTCTTATTGAGGGATTCCAGGAAACCTCAAGAGTGTGGTTATTTTTATATGGCACAGGAGAAAGAGGGGAGCAATATAAAGGCCATTCTGTTGCATTCACTTCAGTAGGCATGCAGATGTGCTGTTTCTTGGTTTAGATGTGTCAGTGAGGATTGCAAGCGGTAGTAGGTTGTAGTTCTAAGCTTTGCTATTGACCAGATACTGAGTGAAAGCTCATCAAATTATCTTTCAGTCTCTGCAAGAAGAGTATAACCGATCGCCCGCCACGCGACTGTTCAAAGAGATACAGGAAGCAAAGAAGCACATTCCTCAGCTGCAAGAGCAGTTGTCCAAAGCCACAGGCTGTACTCAGGTAACAGAATGTGTCAGGCTTCTCTGTGCTATGTTCCAGGTGAAAATTGTTGGGGGATGATGGTGGTGTGGGCAAGCAGGAGCTTCCTGCCGTGTGCTTGTACAGGCGAATTGCACCCTCTAGAGTTGAGACTTGTAGTTAGGCTTGCGGAGGCTGTCAAGCAATACAGTGCAATGTTGGTATATGAAGTAGACTTCAAAATGGACTTTCAAATCATGTGTGAAAAAGTGCCTTTGAAACAGTAAGTGCAGTGTTTAAGGATTGACTCTTGAGATATTCTGCTTGCTCTGTGCTGTCTCCCAACTCACTTTATCTTTGTAGGATGGAGTCTTGGCCTCCAGGTCTGTGACGGAATCGCTGCAGATCAGTGAAGTGGAGGCTGAGAGTGGGGATGGTGTGAGCAAACTAGATTACAGTGGTGACAGCCCCTCCCGACCAAACAGTGACATTACTGATGTGAGTCTTCAACAGCTCCATGACTTTGCTTCTATATGGCTTGGGTTTAGTTTTCTAGTGGAGATTCTTTATGTTTGTAGTGTCTTGTGTATCATACATACATACTTTGACTCAGTAACGCTGTATTACGAGAACAGGCTTCTCAGTACACACCAAAATAAATTCCCAAGAAAGCCTACCATATTGGACTTCTCTGAGGACTGGGGAAGAAATAGCGTGGGGTTTGGGGTTTTAGCCAGGATTAGATTTTCCTGGCACAATCCCTGAAACCAGACAAAGAAAGATGGATGCCAGCATCTTTCTCAGAACTCAGAGATGCCAATTAGAGCATCTTCTAAGAGTATGATAATGTTCCAATTGTGGTAGCTGCGACTCAGATCTCGTCAGTGGGCAAGTTGCCATGAAAGTGGGGAAGAGCCTTACTTGTACCAAATAAGCTTCAGTTATTGCCAACAGTAAAGGCTCTTAATCTGTTCACTCGTTAGTTATCAATCTGTGCGCTCATATGGTCTCCCTATTGGAGTGCCTTAGCACCTAATCTTTAATTAAAAGTCACCGTACTTGGGTTTCAGCCTAAATTTGTGGTTTAACTTAAGGATGTGAGAGCTAAATTTGTAGTTGCGTTTGGAAGTAAAAGGAAGGTGGGTCAGGTACTCCTCTAAGATGTGAACATGCGTGACTGTTTTGCCACATTCCAAGTCCAGACCTGATTAAATAACCCCTTGTTTGTATATAATAAATGCAGAACAAACTTCACAGCTATCTTCCTAATCAAATTCATCCTGTTAGTATTGTGGATGGTATGTGATCACTGGAGATGATTGACACACCCAACATTCAAACGCCTGGATATTACTGTGGACACGCTGAAGATGAGCCAAGAGCACATGCTTTTTGCGTGTTTAACAGTTCACTCTGATAGAAAGGAGAAGTTTTGGTTGTTGTGGCTGAAAGATGGAACTGTGCAGTTCTCATTTTCCTGGATTTGCTGGTACTTACCAGAATTGAACTTCTTTCTTGTCCAGAGTCCTCGCAGTGGCTTGAAGGAGCGGGTTTATCCAGATGAGAGCCCGGAAAAGACTGAGGTTCAAGATACTGTGAGTACAAAACATAAAGTGTCACCAACAGCATCTCCTATAATGGGCTCATTAAAATCTTGCTGGATTTCTCCACTGTCTAGATGAAGCATGCATGAACTTTGGTTTAGAAATTAAAATGCAATTAAAATTGTGCAGGGAAAGTTAATTAGCTGAGTAAATGTTTATGGAGCTTAAGAGCAGGCACATTTCAAGCCGAGAAAGAAACATATGATCAGCAGTAAAACAGCTGGACCTCAAATAGGTAGAGCCATTGTACATACTTTATTCCTTGAGTCCAGCAGTAAATGATAAAGTCTTTTCTTTAGGATATTGGGTCATTATGAGGCTGGCATTGTCAGTTACGGCCTCAAGATTAGGTAGAAGTGAAACACAGCATAAAGTGCAGACATCTGAAGACGTTACCTTCCTTAGGGTGGTTTCCGAAATGTTATTCCCCTCATCTGCTTGACTTTCGAGAGTTGTATTTCTCCATTTGTACTAAGATGGCATTTGTCATATGCCACTTGCTTAATGTACTCATGTCTGTATATGATGCAGTTGGTTTTGTTTGAATCATCTGATTTAATCTGGTTTTCTGAGTGTTTGTAACTTGGGAGAAGCATTCATAAGGGGATCTTGTGACTGCAAAATTGGACAAGGCTGAGTAAAGACAAATGGATTTCCACTGGGTTTTGGTATCAGTATTTCTAACTTGGTAAAGAAGTTTTACTGTGCCAAGAGTTTGGTAGCACCATACGTTTCTTCTTTCCCTTCCCTGCCCTTCTTTTCCCTTGCTTCTAACTCACCACAGGATTCCCAGTCCAGTGTTGGAAGTCCTTTATCCCGAGTGGTGCCTCAGATCATTGGAGCAGAGGATGATGACTTTGACACTGAACAGGAGCAGGTGGGAATGACTTTTAGCCGCCCCTTTTCTCCCTCAACCATAATTCTTCATTCGACAGTGTGCGATCTTTGATATCTTCTGTTACTGTCACAGCAGTATAGCTGCTATGGCTTTTGACATATTGATGTGGAGTTATATTAGCTGGCCTTTGCTCTGGATTATATGTCATTATATTGTACTCTGTGCTTGGGAGCTCTTTCTGGGATGTTAGAATGGCATCACAAAGGTTCTGGAATTGATCGGTTTTAATTATACAAATGAGGAGCTAAGCTATTGGAACAAAGCTTCTTGGGTTTTCTACCAGTAGCTGTCTTGAATAATTCAAATAGTTTCCATGTCTCTCTACAGATTAATGGACAGTGCAGCTGTTTCCAAAACATTGAGCTCCTGAAATCTCGCCCAGCTCACCTGGCTGTGCTTCTGCATCATGTGGTGTCCCAGTTTGACCCTGCAGCCTTGGTAAGATGATCTGGAATTGTTGTGCTGGCCCAAACGGGTAGTCTTAAAGCAGTGTATCAGGATTTCCTTGTTCTTACATAGCATTGTCAGTGACTTGGCTGTATCGGCAAGGAAGGAAATGCAGATCCTGTGTGGGCATGATAGCATTTCAGATAAATAAAGAGAAGCTTGAAAAGAGCCTCCCTTACATTTAGTTGTGTACAAATAAGTGTTTAGCTCTTGAAAGCATTTAATTGCACCCTGAGGAGCTGGGATCAGTTTTCTATGGGGAAGGTGTGATCCCCCTTCCTTCTCTCTTCCTGCCCACCCTCACCCTTCCCTTCTCTGCTGATTGCCAGGGCAGCCAGGCTGAGATTGCCTGGGCCATCCAGGTGGCTCAGAGTACTTAGGAAGAGTTCCAATCCACCAACACTGAATTCCTTGAAATATCTGTATGAAAACGTGGAGTTAGGGGTGCTAGAAGAGTTCTCGTGGTATTGCTTACTGATTTCTGCCCCTCTTTTTCCCACAGTTGTGCTACCTTTACACAGACTTGTACAAGCAGACCAACTCCAAAGAGACTCGGCGTGTCTTCCTTGAGTTTTACCAGTTCTTCTTGGACCGAGCTGCAGTACGTTCCAGTCATCTCTTGCATTTTCAATCACATCTAGCAAGCTGACTTTTCCCTTTCTCCCCCCTCCCAAACTGGAAAAAACGCAGGAGTTAGTTAAGTCCTCCAAAATAAAGAGGTTTTGTTGTTTAGATGTTACCAGTGAATGTACAAAATACAGCCTTAGGTGCCTGGTAACTCTATAAATCACAGGGAATGTGTTGTCTGGTAGAAGAAACAGGTTTTTAATGTGTAAGCAAGCTGTAGTTGTTATACGTTGTCTTTTAGTTAATAATTGCTGCCTATATTGATGTAGCTATTGCAAGGATCAGGAAATTTTATGTATCTGTTGGAAGATCTGAGAAACTTCTATGCTGTCTTGAATTGGTCTACCAGATAGTGTAGCAGAGGCTAGAACCATATCTTCAGATAAAATAATCCTTGTGTAATATAATACATCATCAAAATGGGAGTCTCCCCCTTTATACCGTCAGGACTTCATCTTGTGAGGGGATTTTCTTGTGGTTTGTACTCTGTGTTTTATTGGGGTGGTGTTTGTTGTGTCTGTTCTCCCAGCTTTTCTTTTCCTTTGCAGAACCTGAAAGTTCCAGTTCCAGATGAAATCTCCTTAGAACTAGGTAGGGTGCTCTTGCCTTGGTTATCTCTTTCTGAGTTTCTCCTGTCTGAGGCAGTCCAAGAGAATAATCTATTCTCTGTTCTGAATTGCAGACAGAAGAAGGCCAGAACTCCTTCCTGAAGAGCTTCATCGTCAGTTTATACAAACTATGCAAGATAAAGTCTGTCCAGAAGTTCAGAGGAATCTGGAAGATTTCAGGTAACAGTAGTTATCTATGTAGATATCATTTAATTCGTGCTTGCCTTCAGTCACCACGTCCAAACTCAGGGGCCATTGTAATTCATCTTGGACTGAATAGGAAGATGCCCCTGGAGAGGGCCTCCAGGGTGACCCTGTGACCAGTTCTTGAATGTTTTTTGACACTGTGTTCAAAGTAATTGCAAGATCAGTTTTAGAGCTTTGATTCTCCATTCCTTGAGGCTGTTTGAGGTAATTTCAGAGCATTGTTTCTCTAGGTGAGATGATAGAAATTCTTCTCACCAGTTGTGTTTACTGTCAGCTTTTATCTTCCTTATTTCTTCCCCCCTTTTATTTTCCTTTTTCCCTTCTTTCTCCTCTTTGGGCACAGAAGACTTCACTTCAGAAGGTTGTCATGGGCATATAGCAGAATTCGATAATTAATACGCCCTTTCATCCGGAATTGTGAGAGCTCAGTGCCAACATGAGACATTAGACCAAGACAAGTGTTCATTAACGGAATATTTTATACCTAAAAATGTCTCAATTCAAGTATATGCTTCAAATACACAACCTGGGATGCTGCAAAAAGAGTGGCTACTTTTTCTTGACCCTTGCAATAGCTGCCTCTCTTGATAAATACCATACAACGTCATTTCTCCAAAGGCTGTCTTAGCTAAGTTTTACAGCGAGCACAAATGCTGTGGAGAAATGTCACAACTTCAACATTTTCATACAGGAACCACTAATAAAACCTGTTTGACATTCAGAATGTCAAGAGGTTGCTTTTCCTTGTTACAGGTCAGTGCTCAAGTTCAAGTGATGCTTCCCTCTCCTCATTTTTCAGGCAGAAACGTAGTATGGGATTGACCCTGGCAGAAGGAGAGCTAACCAAGCTGGATGCAGAGAGAGTCCGTGACCGGATTGCAGTGGAGAAGGAAAGAGCATGTGCAGAACAGATTATTGCTAAAATTGAGGAAGTCTTGTGAGTAATAGCAGGTTTAATTGTGGGGGTAGAAAAGATTCTACTCTGAACCTAAAAACAGTAAAGGAATTAGGAAATAGAAGCAAGTTGACATCACTGCATTTATATTGTTTCCCCCCGTCCGCTGTCAATGTGTATTTGAGTAATGGTAGCCAAAAGTAAGCTAATACTTCGGTGAAGTCCCTGTATGTTTTCAAGGAGGCTGCTGTTCAAATAGCAAAGGTAATAGTGTCATTGTGAGCTTCTACATTATTAGATCAGAGTCCCTTTTTGGATGGTGGAAACCTCTAGCTTCAGAATCCATCTTTTACTTTTCATGTAGGCTGATTGAGCCTTCCTTTTTGTTGGCCTTCCCCACACCCCCTCCTGGCTTTTGGTGCCATCAAAAGGATGCTTTGAACACAGCAGCTGATGCTCTGGGTGGATGTGAATGAGTGTTAATTGGGTTTTGAGTTTCGTTTTTAAAGTCTTTCTTGTTTTTAGGATGACATCTCAGCCTTTGGAAGAAGACAAGAGGTAATAGAACTTGCCTAGTCTCGTCTGCGAAGTAGGAACCCCTCCGCTGGCTCTGTGTTGTGCTGAGCAGCATTAGACAGCCCTCTGCTGGTTATAGCCACAAACTCTTCATTCTAAATCCCCTGGCATAATTAATTGGAATTCAGAGCATCAACCTCTTGCTCTTAATCTCTTCTGATTCTGACGTTTGTTGCCTTTGTTTCAGATCTGTTGCTGAGAGTTTGTGTTTCTTTTGGTTTTGTCTTGTAGCTGTTTCAGTCTGGACTAGCATTTACTTTCTGTATGTGCCTTGCCTTGGTCAGTTTGTATACAAACTGTCTGGGTAGCTTTTACTCTACTCTTTACATCAGCCATACCTTTTCCTGGTACTAAGTTTGAACAATGACTCAAAACCATATTATGAATTCATGTGTGTATTCAGTATATCATTTTAGGACCTTCTGTGTACTGCTCAAAATTAATTTACTTCCTAGGCTTTTTATATACTCTCATCTTTTGCTTACAAGAGGAACAAATGCTGGTGTTAGCTCAGTCTTTTCCATTGTCTGTGAGAGTTTGTTTTGTATTAAAACCCCCAAAAGGTGCCAACTTCTTTTAATCTAAAAATAGGAAATTTCTCAACAGAAAGTTTGCGTTTGACACTCCTCCTTATTCTCCATCTTCTTTGTTTTTTATGTATTGGGCAGTTCCACAATGCAGTATGTGATTCTTACGTACATGAAACACCTGGGAGTCAAAGTTAAAGAGCCTCGGAACCTGGAGCAGAAGCGTGGCCGTATCGGTTTCTTGCCAAAGATCAAGGTAGTAGTGATGTGGCCAGGGTGCATTTGCTTAAAGCTGCCCAGCTTGTGTGCTTTGTTAGATTTCAAGATCCTCTTTTGCATGACACATCGGAAGTTGGAATGGTTTTACAGTCTTCATTGCCTCATCAAGAGGATCTGGGATTACTGAGCTGCACAGAAAACCTAAGAGCTGAAATGGGTTTCTACATCTGTTTTTAGGCACGTGAATTAGAAGGGAGTTGTGTTCTTTCTTCGGTTACCTGTCTGCCTGAATTCTAGCTGCTTGTTTTTCACATTTCTAGCCTTATTAGAACTTGGGGTGAGAAATGTTTCTTACGATTAATACAACCTTGAAACACGTGAATACCTCATTAAGGCTAATCTGGCTGTTGGCCTGTATGCTTTAGTTTTCTTCTTAAGAAACTTGCCCAAAACCTCATGCTTCCCAATGCAGGAAAGCTGCTCTTCCTGCCACCCACACTTTCCACTTATATAATAAATGTTGCCACTAAAATTCCGTCTCTGTGGGTGTATTCAGTTGTTTCCCACAGTATGGGGGTGTCTCTGGTCACAGCAGCTGCTTATTTTCACCATCATTCCAGCTTCTTTGGTAATGTTAAGATTGTTACAAGCAGTTCTGCATTGACAGTGCAAAAGGGTTAGTTTATTCACAGCCTTTCAGAACCAGTAAGATAAGTTGCACTTCTGCCTCTCAGATAGGAGTCTGTATGCTTATGGAGGCTTGGAGCCACAAGATGCTGTGCCCGAGAGAAACAAGGTGCTAGTGGTTGCTCTGATTTAGTCTCCTACCCTAGGGAGGAGAGTGGTTCCTGCAAAGTTAAAAACAGGGTTTATGAGTGTTTGCTTAGAACAGATGTATCTCTTCAGGTACTGTGGCTCCCTGCTGCTAACCCTGTTACACACCATTCATAGGGTGTCCATAGGTTGTCTTTGCCTCTGATGCTGCAGGAGGTTGACGTCTCAATAACTTATTAGAAATAAAACTCGCTTTACCAAACTCCTGCAGCTCTAAAGAATTAGTCAGTATCTCAGTTAATAACTGCATTTGAAGAAATGAGTGACCTGTTTGCTGTGGTTTTCTGCAGCAGAGTATCAAGAAAGAGAAAGAAGGAGAGGAAAAAGGAAAGAGAAGAGGCTTTCCTAATATTCTGGGGCCACCAAGGAGACCGAGTCGACATGATAGCAGTGCAAGTACGTGCAAACAAGCAAATACGTGTTCCTTAAATGTTAGTCTGAAAGCCAGGTAAAGTCTCTGCTGTCTTTCAAAAATCCATGCTAAGAGGACTCAATAAACTTTTTGGTTGTAAGCATGGTTTTGCAGACCTGATTTTGTCCTGAAATGCTGCTTCTCTTTGTTGCTGAAGCAGGTAAAACTCTTTCAGTGGTATAATGGCTCTGTGTTTGTTCAGTTGGCAGAGCCATGGAAATGCAAAAGCCCCGCCACCTAAAGCATGTGCCTCCAGCATCTTCGGTTAGCCCAGAGCCACCAGATTCCAGCAAGATGCGCCAGAGTGCATCCTCCAGTGAAGGAACTGATGGGCCCTACCCACCTGCCAACCCAATGTCTCCTTTGGCAATGGGTCCCTTTTCTTCTCCAGAGGGAAACAAGGACAGTGAAACAGGTAGGATGGTACTAGCAAAGAGGAGTGATTAAAGATTGTGTTGGGAACAGGATATGCAAGGCACAGTTCTGATCATAGAATCGTAGAATGGGTAGGGTTGGAAAGGACCTTGACTGATGCAACAAACTGGGCAAATTAGGAAACAATTTTATACCATTAGACATGATCTTCCTGACCTTGGTCATCTTTTCTGACGTATTCTCTGGTTCAAATCAGGAAAGTTTATCAAGGCCAGAAATTGTTGTCAGATGAATCCTCTTAACTGTGGCATCTGATCATCTAACAGGAAAAGAGCACAGTCTGAGGTGCCTGCTTTTATAAGCACAAGTCAATGTCATCTGGAATCACCTAGGAATTCAGTTCTTCCAGCTCTAACCTGAAATGAGGCTGGGAATCCAAAGGCTATGAAGAGGCTGTCAAGTTCTCTAATGTACTCTATTTTCCTGACGTTTTGCGCTTGCTTTCTGTTTAGGTTTGAAGCAGACTGGAGAAGCTCCACCTGCTATTGACTGTATGGAAGGCACACCCCGCACACCTAATAATACCTTTGAATTTCCATCTCCTTTGGAAAACTTGCAGGAGGAGGAGGGAGAATCAGAGAGGTAACTTTGGTACTCTGTCTGCTCGAGCCTTGGATGGGAGTTGATGTGACAATGGCTGCTGAAGCTTAGTCCAGTCGTTTGTGTTAAACATCACTGGTAGAAGTAGGCAATAGGGGTCTATGTCTGCAGCTATAGTTGTACTAGAGAACTATGTATCAGGGTGAAGCTGACAGATGGACAACATGTTCTACTTAGGAACTTATGCCTTTACTCTGAAATGATACGAAATGTCTGAGTGGGGTGAAGTTCTTGCATAAGCTTCCCTAATAATGGTTTTTGTTCTTTGCAGAATGGTTGACATGGGAACACCAAAGCCTTTTCGCAAGTGAGTGTGCTTACAGGTGTTCAGACGTCACTGAATTTGTTTAGATGGTAGTAAGTTATAAAATAGAATGCAGCAGTGTTCATTGTTCTAAGCCAGTGCAGTTGTCTGCATGATTTTTCCTTTTCCTAAATAATGCATATGTGAAATGAGACACTGACATCCATATATAGGACAGGTGGAGTGAATCATACGCAGATAAGCTCTGTGATCTATGAGTGAAGTGCAGTGATTGTTGTATCTCCTGATTTGAATTGATGGATTAAGGAGCTGAGATTTCCATATTTTCTTTTTAAATCTGTGTACTGCTGTTAGCTCTTATCTGCAGTTAAATGGATGAAAGAAATCGTATCCTGTCCTTTCACCAACTCGATAATTGACTTATTTTATCTGCATCATTAAAACCAGTGCTATGAAAATACTGCCAGAACAGATATTCACTCTTAGTTGTTCTGTAAAGGGCAAAATCAGAAAATATGCCTATAGGTTCAGACATCTAACAGCCTCCGGCTGTTACAGAGAGCATATTCATAATGCTGTACAACTCTTACAGATATACCTAGATTTTTCTCTCCTTTCTTCCTTACATCCATACCTGAAGTGGAAAGTACTGACATATTTTTTCATGGTAGGATGGACAGCGTTGGTTTCGCAGATGTGCAAAGTGAAGATGAGCTGTATGATTTTGACATGGACATGGACCCTCCCAACTGGCAGCAACTCGTGAGCCGAGAAGTGTTGATGGGGCTGAAACCCTATGAAATCAAGCGCCAAGAAGTAATTAATGGTGAGATGGCTTTTGATTTTCTCCTAGCTCACCAAGCACAAAGTTGAAACCAGCCCTTTGGAGCTCTGAAGTTCTTAACATTTGAAACTAGGTCTTTCTTCTCTGATCTGCTCAAAGTAGTTGCCATCTATTACTTCTGGCAGAGTTCATGTTTGTGAAACTTGGACATGTTACTGAAAAGTATCCTGAGATGAGACTGATCCAGTCCTTAGAGAAGAAATAAGCAATATCAAGTGGTTTGACACTGAAAGGCCAGTTTGCAATATGTTCTGTAAAGGAAAGCAAGAGGAACTGCCTAGGCTGTTGGAAAGCACATGATGCAAATGGAAAGCTGCTACCAAACTTTATCTTCAAAGCTTCATCTGATTTTCAGGTCTTGCAATCCTGCCGAGCACTCTGTGTGGCTATATGAGCTGCTAAGAGCTTACTGTTTGTTTGGGGAAAGTGACGAGACATGAGCCCAGTTGGCTTCTCTGTTCTTCCAAACATTAGAAGTGTAGCAGAGCATGGCTCTGTTCTGGAGCAGGTTGGATTATGAGCCAGCAAGGGCAGTATTGGTGAGGGAAGGTTTTCAGAGTTCATACTTGTGACTTCTGCTTGCTTCACATTGGGACCCATGTTTCCTTAAGTAGGTGCTTACACTCCTGCTTTCCCCTCTCTCTTCAGAGTTGTTTTACACCGAGAGAGCTCACGTCCGGACGCTGAAGGTTCTGCATAATGTCTTCTACCAGCGTGTCACCCGGGAGGGGATCCTGAACTCCAGTGACAAACGGAAGATCTTTTCCAATCTGGAGGATATCCTGGGGCTTCATGGTAATTGCAGCTGAGGTGATGCTAGGTGATAACAGAGCCTTTCAGCTTTGTGGCATCAGCTGAAATTCTGGATGCGAATACCTGAAACATTTAAGCAAGCGACCCTCAAGCAAGAGGCAACCTCATAAAACACTTCAGCTGAGAGAGAATACAACAGCTGTTCCTCTTCCTTTTGCACACAGTTTGTTTTTCCATTTCTGGTTTACAAAGATATCTCGATAAAGAATGCGTGTGTCCAGTGTTTCAGATACTTGCCTTTTCTTATCTGTGTGCGCAGACTCTCTTGTGCTGATTCAGGCTTTGATAAAAGGAGCAGTGCTTTGATGAGTGGTCTTTATGGGTCAACATTGAAAATGTTACAACTGTTGGTGAACAGGATATGAAAACAAATGTGGAAAGATTGATGTCTTGCAGGTGGTTTTGAAGGATAGCCCTTCCTAATTGGGTAGCGAAAGGGCTGTTCAGAATCAGGTTTGGCTCTGCCACTGAATAATCACTTGTATAATTTTATGTAGGTGGATTGAAGTGCATTCTCGGTTCTTCCTATGTTTTCAGGAGGCAGAGATCCTCAGAAAAGATAAGATTGGAAAGGTTCTTAGGGGTCACTTGAGGACAGGGGAGACAGAAGTGCAAGGGAGTTAGGCAACATCATCTTAGATACTCTGCTAAATTTATTATGTCGTGGGGCACTTTCTTTTTTGAAGTTAATTGAAATCATTGCAAATCTACTCTTTTCCTAGAATAGCTTTGATTTGAAAATCATTGCTGAAACTCGAGCAAACTATTTGAGCAGTGTTAATAAAATTGACTTCTTTTGTTTTTAAGTTGCCTTGAATGATCAGATGAAAGCCGTCCGAAAAAGGAACGAGACATCTGTTATTGGCCAGATTGGGGAAGACTTGCTTTCCTGGGTAAAATACTTCTATTGCTTGCTTCTTCTTAAAAATAATGTTTGCTAGAATGACAGTGAGAGCCCGAGGTTAGTTAAAATATATATATATATATTAAATGGGAAGGTTATTCCCAATTAATAGGAGCTGAAGGCCTTAGAGGTGTCATTTCTATGGAGCCACCACAGGACTAGAGAATGATTATTGAACAAAAGCAGGAAGAACTTGCCGGATTGTCATTTGACTCGAGACAAGAGTAATTTAAGGAAGAACAAGTAATTTCCTTATGCTGTGTGGGTAGAGGAGAAAGGTAATTTTGGAGACATAAAGGTGAGAGTAGGATTTGGAAGAATGTAATGACACAATTTATTTCAGTGACACTGAGATTTAAGTCTTGTTTTGCCTGTGGTGCAATTAAAAGATAGGTAAAAATACCCATTTCCAATCCTGGAATTCATATAGCTGAACCTTTTCTAGCTTCCTTTGCGAGCTCCAAATGACAGGAGCAGGAGTGATGTAGATAGGTTAGCAAAAGCAAATTCTCTCTTGGGAATCTCCCAGTTTACTGTTTGTTTTCAAGCCAACTTAATTTAGGATTGAAGATTGATTTGCTTATTCTTTTCAGCTTTTCATGCCAAAGTCTCTTGTGGTGGTTTTTTATATCCCACTGTTTGTCTAGTATTCCAGGAAAAAAAAGGGGAAGAAAATGAAACTCAGATGTGGCTGGTAAAGAAACGTCTCCAATCCTTTCAGTCCTGCGTGTTAGGGAAAAGCAAGAAGCTACTTGCTGGAGCAGGCTAGACCTTAAGCTAATAGTTATGTGCCCCTTGTATGGTGTTCTGGCCAAGTGATGAAACCAAAACGCTGCAGGATCTCGTTCTCTAGTGTATTTTGAGGAGTTACTACTCTGTGTCACAGCCTGGGTGGCAGAAGGGGAAGAGTTGCAGTGTCAGTAACAGATTAACTATCTGTTACCTGCAGCACATTCCTCTTCCCTGCTTGTGGCTGTCGCTTCCCCTAGCCATGTTTTTGTAAAGCTTTTGTTTAGGAGATAAGAGAATAGGTTATATTCTAGTTTTTAAACATAGGTGTTCCAGAGAGACAAAATGACCTTTGGTCTTGGCTTTGCTGCCAAATTCTCTCTTAAATAACTGTCGTTCATCTGAGTGCAGTTGTTGCCACTCTCCTTAAGGCTGACAGCGGAGACATGGCCCTGTATTCTCCCTCTGAATCGACAGTGCATTGGTGGAAAGGTTTGGATGTGCTAGAGCTGGAGACAGGAGAACTGTAGGGTTAGAGATGTCAAGAGGTTCCTTGGTATGTTGGGAAGACGGGGCCTTAAAACCAGGATGGAAATTACTTCTCATATTTTGCCAGCAGTCCCTCTCTTCCCTGGCAAGACCAGTTGCACTATGTGGCTAAATGTCTGTTGAATGTAGCACATGCTGAACTCGAGTCTGTCTAAATTTGGCTTTCTTTGCTTTCTGGCACAGTTTAGTGGACCAGCAGAGGAGAAGCTGAAACATGCAACTGCCACTTTCTGCAGTAACCAGCCCTTTGCTTTAGAGGTCATCAAGTCACGCCAGAAGAAGGACTCCCGCTTCCAGACCTTTGTGCAGGTGAATTTAATGCAAGGGTTTGAGTTGCCTGAGGATGTGGCTGGTGGCCAGCGTAGCATAATGAATGGCTGTAGATAAAGTTGTTAAAATTAATGACATCATGTCTGACATTGTCTTCAGATTAGGATCATTTCCAATACTGTATTTATCTCTGCTAATCATTCCTGGAGGGAGGAGCCTTTCATTCTGGGGCGCACAAAATGTCCTGATAGGATGCAGGAAAGCACATGCTGTCCCAGGCAGGAGATGGCATCTCACTTGAGGTAGCTGTTTCCTAAGGATATGTAATTCTGTGGGAAAACTGCTCATTTTAGTGCAATTTGCATGCATGTCACGGGCAGAAGACAGATGATATACACCTATTCTGCCTGCCAGGAAAGGGGCTTGAATACATGTGGCATTTGGAGGAGAGAACGTTATCTTCATTACCACAAGCTGCGAAAACTGGTAATACAAGGGTTGAGGTTACACTGAAAAATATACTGTAGTCTTGCTATAGTGTGAAAGCCTACACTGGTGTCTTCCCTGTATGGTGGTGATTGAGATTGACTGGAGATGGTACCAGGCCTCTGTGAAGTAACTGAGGGAAGGAAGCTGCTGCTTTTGTGATGAGCCTTTCTTATGTGTAATTGCAAATGGAGAGGGGATGTGTTATCTGAATGATAGATCTTGGCATTTCTTGTCTTGTTTTTAATTACTGGAAAGTGAAGTAATAGATGTTTATGTGATGAGTGGATGTTACATGTTCAGGTAATTACGGCCTTAACAAAAATGATAAATCCAGATATTGTGCTGTTTAAATTTAGGATGCTGAGAGTAATCCCCTGTGTCGACGGTTGCAGCTGAAGGATATCATTCCCACAGAGATGCAAAGGTTGACCAAGTACCCGCTTCTGCTGGATAACATTGCTAAGTACACAGGTAAAGCCTTTCCTCTAGGGTTCATGCATGCATCTCAGCAAGTTTTCTAGACAAATGTGATTTCAGAGCATATCATAGAATCCCAGACTGCTTTGGGTTGAAGGAATCTTAAAGCTCATCTAGTTCCAACCCCCTACCACAGGCAGAGATGCCTTCCACTTGAGCAGGTTGCTCCAAGCCCCATCCAACCTGTAAAGCTACAATACAATATAATTGAAGTGTAGTTTCAAACTGTTAGAGGAGGGGGAATGCTGAAGTTTGAAGATAAACCAAACCACTCTGCTTAGGAAAGTTACTGGCAGAACGACTTGATTTGCTATTGATTGTTGAAGATGGAAACCACGAGTTCCTGACTCTCTCCTCTCCGCATTCCAGTTCCTAGCCTGTTTTAATGTTTAGGGTTATTAATGGTTTTTAATGATTACAAAAACTGAATGAAAGTGAAGAAAATACTTTCTCTGCACCTTCCTATTTCTGACTGTAGAAGAGTATGAGATAATGTCAGTGGCTGGAATTAGACTCAGGAGAAAAAGAAATGGAGGAGAAAAGAGCAGTTATCATGTAACTGTTCCTTATTACATGCTCTTAGCAACCAAGTCTTTAGGAACTGGCTGAGAGGCAAGTTGCATTTATGCTATTGTTTTGAATAGTCATTAGTATGCCTGTTCTTCCTGTACTTTTCTAGATATATTTAACTCATTTCTGCAGTCTTAATGGAAATAACTAAAAAGAATTCAATCACTGCAGATGATAATCTCTTTGTTTCAATAAATTGGTTTTCAATAATAAATATGCTCTGATAAACATTTTTCCTGAATCCAGGACATTAAGGTAGTTAAATCAGACTGTTAAGAGAAAACACTTTTAAGTGAGTTCTAATTTCCATGTAGATGCATTGGAGAGAGAAAAAGAATAAGATCTTCAATAACAGAAATCTTTAATCATCCATTACAAACATAAAAATGTGAAAAATGAAGACTCTAATAAAAACTGATCAAGTTATTCCACTGCTTAAACAAGCTTGACTAGACATAGGGCATACTTCTGAGCAAGGTATTAAAGGAAAGGAAAGCATTATAGAATCTAAGCAAAAAATCCTGCACTGTTAAGGCTTATGGCGAAACAACCTATTTCTTTAAGGAAAAGTAAAAGCAGGGAATACAGAACAAATTGATTCTTTCTCTTTAAGGTCAATAATGTCAACTAAGAATTCGAAGCAAACTGAACTAGGAAAGCAGTACTGCCTTACACAGCAGGCACCAACAGGATCTTAATGTAGCCCTCCTTCCTCGTCTGCTGAATCTCTAAATCACTGCAGAATGTTTTCATGTTCTTGCAGGAGGTGAAGCCTTGCTAGGATGTGTTACTCTGAAAGATGTTTCCACCATAACAGGAGAAAATATGATTAATACTACCACAAAATAGCTTTTCAGGTTCACTAGCAGATACCTGCCGCAGTGTAATTTCATTACTCATAAAAACTATAGTGCATTTACAAGTCAACTCTAATCATAATTAGGAAAGCATGTGATACTCCATTATCCTTGATGTACTTGTTTATTTGCCTGTTAACTCAATCCTTAATGTGGCATATGGTAGTGAGAATGGATGGGGTTCACCTGTGTCTATCTGTGTATGATCAAGTGATGCTGGTAGGAAAGATAACTCGTTTGGTCTGGCTGTAAAGGAAGAGTGGTTTTTATCATCAGGCTGCATGAATGGAGCCAGAGATACTTTTTTCCCAAGCAGTTCAAATAAATACATGCAATTTAATTGGAAAATGTTACCGTGTAACACATTTTTTGGATCTTTTGCCTTATGTTTCTTTGTTTTTCTTTCTTCCAAAATAAATAAGTGAAAAGGACTGGGGGAAATGCAGAAGCCGGTGGTCAGTTACCACATCTTGGGACTTAGGCTGGCTGGCTGTGTGTGATCTTGACTATTTACCCCAAGAGTACTGGTGACCTTTTTAGGTTCTTCAGAATACTTCTGAGATTGATGTTTGTGGAGTGAATAAGTTGCCACAAGCCCCTCAAAAAGGGAGAGCGACAAGTTCTGTGCTTGTGCAATGATGCTAATCAGAGGCCAGTGCCTTGTGCAGGGCAGAATGAATTCTCTCCTGTCACAATTCTGTTTATGTCATTTCACCTTTGAAATGCAGTGCTTTTGTTGGTGTGCTATTCTGTGAATTGAAGTTCTTTCTCAAGGTTGAGGTCAGTGAACTGCATTGGATTTCTGACTTTTTCAACCTTTAGTGGAAAGCATTATTTCATTTCGTTTTTCCCTCGCAGAACTGCCTGAAGAGAAAGAGAAGGTGAAGAAAGCAGCAGATCATTGTCGTCAGATCCTTAACCATGTGAACCAGGCTGTCAAAGAGGCTGAGAACAAGCAGGTAGGAGGTGAACAGAGTGAGCATCAAGGCTTGGAGAGAAGAGAGTTGAAGGGCAACAAGCCGTTCAAGACCCCGTATTGTGCTTTAAGATACTTGTGCTTCAAGTATTCCTGTGAGAGGAGGAATCCTGGGCATTTGGGAATGTGTGGAAGTATTAATGACTGCCTGCATTCTGATGCCAGTGAGTTTCACTAATCAAAGTGACCGTCTTCAATGCATTTTCTGCAGCATTTGGAAGATTACCAGCGTCGTCTCGACTTGTCCCCCTTGAAACAGTCTGAGGATCCCATGATGGATGAGTTCAGGGTGAGTGACAGCATTTAACCAGTCTCTATGTAAATCACAATTGCAACCCTATTGTTCTGTTTGTAGCACTCTCTGCTATAATCTTCTGATGTACAATCAAATGGTCTTTGGAGATGAATATTTCTGTACAAAACCTAAACAATTAGTCTCAGGAATTCGAGTTTTGTTACATTCCTGAATACCTCTGTGGATATAACAGCTTGGTTCTGCATATAGTAGTGTTGATGAAGCTTGTAAACTCTCTGAAACAAACCTTAATGGTTCTCAAGCTAATGTACTCTATCACATAAAAGATATCCAGTGGACCGTAAGTTGTCTTATGGATACATCTCTCAAATGATTGCAAGCCTTTGTTGGAACTAGGGAGGCCTCAGAGAGTCGTGAGGTGTTGCAATGCAGTCAGCTTTATACGAGGTGCTTGTACACAGGCTGATTTGTATGCAAGATCCACAGGTATATCCAAATAAAGTCCAGTGCTAAAAGCAGTGTCTCATGACCCCTGTACATTCTTGCAGTGATGTTAGTGAAGTGTGGTTGACTGCTCTCAGCTGCCGTTAAATGGAATGCTCCACATCCTTGGAGCAGGATTAACTTTGTGTCTGGTATAGATTCTCTGTTGTTTGTTTATCACTCCCCTCTCTTCCCCAAAGTCAGTATGTAGCCAGAAAAATTTTATGTGAAGACTTTCCTATAAAACTGTGTCATGGGTCCTTCCACAAATAAACCTGCAAGCATTTTAGTTAGAAAAAGGAGAACTTGCTGTCAGTTATGAAATCTTGCTGTCATTGATTGTAGACTCTGAGACTTGGAAGGAATGACTTGTGAAAATTGTCACTTCTGCTTGCCTGCGGATCTAAATGTCACAAGCACTGAAATGACTGAAGAATCCATTGACATTATAAAGTCCACCAGATCATTGGGATGATTTGTATATCAGTATATCATTTGTAGGCACACTTGACTTGCAAATCAAGTGCTGAAGCGTTAACCAGTTGCAGTACTAGAACTGCTAGCTTTATTGGAAAAACTCCTCCTAGCAATCAGGTAGCATCCTGACGCCTTAGTATCTTTATAGGAAAATCCTCTACCCTGTGACCCCCAGCATCTGCAAAAGAGCAGTGAAAGAGGAGCAATGATAGCGCCTGCCTCTCTCAAGATTTTGGTTTACAAGCATACCCTACTTCTGACCCCTGTTTCTTTTTCCAGGCTAGGTCTAGCTGCTCATCTCCCACCTGGAGTGCCTATCCTAGCCTTCCCTCTGACACTCCCATGCTTTACCATTACTTGCTTCCACAGAAATTCCATAGTGATCCTATTTTATCTTTTCCCTGCTGACAGAACTTGGATCTCACAAAGAGAAAAATGCTTCATGAAGGACCTCTGACTTGGAAGGTTAATCGTGACAAAACTATCGGTGAGTCCTGTTCCATCAACTGCCTGACTTGGGTTTGTGTGGTTTCGGTGACAAGGAGAGAAAGAGAAAGCATTTCTTGCAGTTTCCAATTATGGTTCTTACTGCCACTTGTAATAATGCCTCTGTGTTGCTCAGAGCTGATTAAATTGTTCTTGTCAATTGTGAAATGTGCTGGAGTGTCATTAAGGCCATGCAGGGACACAGCAGTCAGTCATGAGATGATCCAATTCCATCTGTAGCTTTCTGATGTAGTTTTCATGAGGAAAATTTGCAAGCCTTGCCTAGAATGGCATAGAACTGATTACTGCCTCTGCATGAGTAATCAAAAATGCAGCCTTTTTCTTTCTGCAGGGGTGTGATACGAAACTATGAATTCTTTAACTCATTCTGGGCTCTTTTGCACCCCATACAGATCTCTACACTCTGCTTCTGGAGGACATTCTGGTGCTGTTGCAGAAACAGGATGATAAACTGGTACTGAAGTGTCACAGCAAAATCTTGGCATCAACAGCTGACAGTAAACACACCTTCAGTCCTATCATCAAACTGAACACTGTTCTGGTTCGTCAGGTGGCGACAGGTCAGTGTAACCAGTTGAGAAAGCAAGAGAGGGAGCCAAAAATGAAGAGAAGATCAGTTGAAGATAGATGGTTTTGCCTAGGATTTCAGAGTAGAACATGAGAAAATGTGTAGGCTTAATTCTTGGTTGTCCAACCTCTTTGTATGTATGAGCTGTTTGACTTCTTTGCGTCAGTAATAAGCATGGTTTGAGTTTTAAATAGACTTCTAAATTAAAGTACTCTGATTGTAGTAGATGAAAGGTGCTCTAGAAATTATTAAGAAGGAAAAGAAGAGAATTAAATCTGTTTCAAAATGGTTTGGGCTGTAATGGCTCTTTTCTTTCAGGCCTAATAGGCAAATTTCCTGGGTAAGGAAGGATTGATGTTTGTATGTTATCTCATTGGAGGGTTATCTCATCAGCTCTTCTTTTATTGCTTCTGGATAGGGGTATTCCCAGCTTTAGGAATTCTAGGAAGCTATGTGGGGCAAGGCATCTAGTTTAATTCTCCCTTCCCTGTGTTGCTTCAGATAACAAAGCTTTCTTCGTCATCTCCATGTCAGAAAATGGCGCTCATATTTATGAACTGGTGGCACAGACTGTGTCAGAAAAGAATGTGTAAGTAATTGGTTCAGTTCCATCTGCTGCTTGATTTGTTGTACCTGAGAGATCTTTTACATCTTTTTGCCTGTAGTAACGGTGCAGGTGTCTGTGAATTACCTGAGTTCCTTCTCTCAGCATAGCTGAAAGTGCAGCTGTGTTGGCCTATGTAGGAAGTATCCAAGGATAGTCTCTCCCAGCTTGCCAGAAGTGGGGGGAGGGTGTGTGCACATACATTAGTGAGCTATAAAGACATAGGTATTTAAAAAGCCACCCTCTACATACACTTAGTGCTTCTGTTGTTGTTTGCTGTCTGGCTCATTCCTGACCCTTTTTTGACTTTAAAAACCCTGTTATTTGCCTTTGCAATTCTGGTCTTGTGTGGCTGACTGCCATATAAGTACCTGAAATAATCCTGCATCTGTATCCTGGTGAGATGAGCGTGATACTGTGGTGCTTCATTGGTGGCTGCAAGGTATTACTAGGAATTGAATGTAACAGGATTTAAAAAGAAAGAAAAAAATCTATTTCTGATAGAGGAAAAGCGGTAATAATGGTAGCTGGTTGAAGAGGTGTTAAACAGACAAGTATCCATTATGCTTCACGTCTTGCATGTTTTTATTTGATGCTTCTACTGCAGATGGCAGGACCTTATAGCTCAGATGGCAGGGACTGTAAAAATGGGGAATACCCGAAGAGTGATTCCATTGCCACAATCAGGACCTGGCGAGTAAGTAAAAGTAGCTGGAGGAAGAAGGGCTGGTTTTTCTTTGTCTGGTACCCATTCTCCTGCTCAAAGATTGCCAGACAAAGCATGGATTCTCAAGCAGCGATTCAGGTCTGTGTGACTCAAAGAACATGTTCATTCTTTACTCCCTGCAGAGAAGAGCGTGAAGAAGAAGAACAGCAGAAGCTCAAAGAGCAGCATGACATTCCTGCCAGTAGCCTACAAAGTCCAGGTAAAACTCTGGTCTAGATGAGTTGTATCAGTAGATTTGCACATGGAGTGCAAATACGCCGGGGTGTACTCCTTGCGGGTTGGGATCTCCTGGTAGCTTTGACATTCCTGGGGACGAATGATTTCATTACAAGTCATGTAAAGAAGTGATACTGAGCCTCTTGAAAACGTACCTTTTACTGTTTCTATCTGGTTTATAAATTACTGGGAAAGATTCGGTTTTCCCCTCAACAGAATTGGCTTTTTACCAAGCCCATGCTCAAGGACTGTATTTCTCAGTGTTTTCAGAGATTTCGGTGGGAAGCAGGATTTCCTGCAGTTTATCATCAAATTTGACGCAGCTGTTTAACCTGAATCTGTTTTCTGTTTCCTAGATAAAGATTTGGGCCTCGAGTCTCCCTTAATACTGAATGCTCAGTCTTCTTCACTTATCATGTCTGAGAAGTCCAAGGTAGAAAGTCTCCTTGCATCAGAAGAACAGTTTGATAAAGTGCAGCAGGCAGACCTGACACTGAAAGATTCTTCTGCATGCTATGAACACACAACCACCAGTTTATCTTCCGTATCAGAAGGGCAGTGGGCACTGGATGCATTAAGGAACTGTGAGTATCTGTGGGCACTGTCTGGTTGGGACGTGATGTGGAGACGGACATTGCTAGGTCAACCATCTGATTCAATGAGCTAAAATAAAGCCCATTTCTATTAAATATCGATTCTCTCTGTGCTGTAGATCGCAGCGTAGCAAACCAAAGTGAATCTGACAGCAGGGAATTCTGAGTTCATATACTGCCTTGTTCCTTGGCTTTAATCATCTCATTTTTCTGTGGTTTTCCCATGTATAAAGTGGTGGTGGTGGTAATGAGTTGTTAATTACTGGCCGTGAAGTGCTTTGATGACAAAATTATATTGCAGAACTTTATGCAGTGCTTTACAGTGCCATTGCTGGATGTTAAAAGACAATGCAGTCAGCCCGTGGACTTATTTTCATAGCACTGGAGCCTAATAGGAGAGGTTGCATGAGTTGCAGAACGTGATCTTGCATGGGGTTTTTTGTACCATGCAAACATATTGGATGTGCTTGAGCTCGACAAAGTTGAGGTTCAGATTTTCTGAGGACATGGGATGTGGTTGGGTATAATTAGCTCAACACTTGTATGTGTCTTAAAGAAATGCTCCGGATGGACAGATGCTGTAATAGAAGATTTTGAATCACTTCCTCTGTTCTCTGGCATACCTCCTTTCAGAGGAAGGATGCAGAGCCATGCAACCTACTTGATCAGATCTAGTAGTGCGATCCCTAAATATAACTTCCTAAAATTTGAATGAATTCATTAATCCATGTATCTCCTCTTGGCAATTCTGAAAGGGACACAAAGTCCCTCAGTTATACTTGAAGGGAATAGTCTGCATTGCTTCTCTGTTATTTGCTTTCACCAAAATGCAGAGCATTCAGCTCCTTGGCCCAAATCCTTTCTTCTGTCTCTCTGTACAAGTAAACAGCAGTTCTCTGCTATGTAATAGTTCACCTCAGATCCTTTGAACCATTTATGTTTCTCCTTCTTAGAGGATTCAAAGTGCTTTTCTAATTCTGAATGCTGTATGAATGTTCTTGGAACTTGTTTTCAGAGACCAGTGCTAAGATAATCTTAGTCTGTGGGGTATGCGAAGACAGTGCCCTAGCATCTCATGACTATTCAGACTTAAAAGAGCAGCCCTCTAACAGCAGCAGAATGTCACTCACATTCTGACAACAGCCTTCCACTTAGATGAGTGACTGTTATGCTGTATGACATCATAGCTTTTCCTGGGTGTTACATGAGCGTTATATGGTGAGAATGAAGAGTGTTCCTATGCTCTTGACAGCATCGCATTTTTGTTTTCAACAATGTGTCCTTAATACGAAGTGTTGGGTTGGGATAATTTGAGAACTAAAGGAATGTGGGTTGAAGTTCAAACAAGCATAAATTTGCATGAAATTTTAGGGGAAAAATGTGTCTTCGGTGGGTTTTTCTTGATCTGTCATTTCAAAGTTGAGTGGAATATTTTCAATATGCTTGTTTCTCCCGTGGGAATCCCCTATTATGGCCATGGGTGGGGGGCTTGGGTAAAACCTGTGCGCTCACCTGCGCTCCAGCTCACTTGCTGGGTAATCTCAGTAGGTGATTTTTTTTCCCTAGGCAAGATGGAACTTGTACTGATATGTTTGCTCTCACTTGTGAAATGTGCAGGAAGGCTTCAGACCTGATATAGTTATTTTTATCCCTGTTTTTCCTACCAAGAGCAATGAGAGGGCTGGCTGCTACAGCTGCACCTTTTGGAAAGGGTAGCCTGGTTTAATGACCGTCAGGGAGGTTATGGTCTCTGAAGCCCTGTGACCATTGTCTTTACTTGCAGTGGGCTTGCTGAAGCAGCTGTTGGTGCAGCAGCTTGGCTTCTCTGAGAAGGGGACCCTCGAAGACAGGCAGCGCTTTCCCAGGTTTAGGACCGTTTCTCAAGAAGCCCAAACAGAGAGTGGGAACGAGCCTGGACTCCAGCACCCTGAGAATAACAAATTCCACCAGCCTGGAACAGAGAGAGCGCTTCCAAGAACCGCAACTAATGAGTCTGCAGCTAGTTATGGCCTCCGGACTTCAGCTGAATCGCCAGCTTCAGGAGATGCCATGCAGCTGATAGAGAGAGACCCCAGATCGAGTAGTAACTTAGCAATAGACCGCATGAGTATGAACCTGGAGATCTCCGGCGCAGAGCTGGAAGGGGTGGGTGCTGATGAAAGCGGGGAGCGTTTTTTTGATGCTCGGGAAGCTCACAGTGATGAAAATCCGTCGGAAAGTGAATTGATGGAAAGGAAGGAGGAAGAGGATGTGCAAATACGGATCTCAGGTGAGCATATTTAATTCACTGGTAGTCTGTCCACATTCAGCATTAGAGACTTCCTCCCCTGCTTATATGGCATAGGACATTTAAAGTTAACTCTTGGCCCTTGACAGTCATTTTATCCCTGAAAAGGGCTGTGCAAACATGTACCTAATTAATTCTCTATTTTATGAAAGCAGAAGCAGAAACACTGTGGGGTTAATAGCACTGTAATCACGGAGGCACTGGGCACAATGCAAGCTCTTGATTGCGGTTGCCACTGGACCACTTTATCTCTCAAGTGTCTGCTAGGATCTGTATGGAAAACATGTTCCCTGAAGGCAAAGTACTTCCTTAGTCTGTACACACAGAGTCCTCATGACTCATGCTGTTTCACAGATACTGTATTGGCTTCTCCTGATCAAGCTTCAGAAAAGAAACTTAGGGTTAGCTTTGCACTGTAATTCTCTTGCGACCTCACCCTGGTCTGAGGCTCTTCAAAACTCATTGTTCTTTTGTGTTTAGAAAGCCCTGTGAGTTTTAACCAGCCAGCATGGTGACACTGCACTTAAATTGAGCACACAAGTTCGGGTTTATCTCCTGTGCGTGTTGCAGTAGAGGTAGCTGCTAGTAGGTAGATTCTATATAACTCCTGGTCTTGAAATCTGTTATCATAAATACACTTTTGTTTTCAAATTGGCTTATTCACGTTGACAGAATGCAATCTGTGACTGTCTAAATGCTGCCTTCAACTCCATATTGAAAACAATTTTTCTTCCCTTGAATTACCGAGATATTTTAAATTATTAAAACCGAGCTAACAACGCAAAGCATCTAATTTGTTTGTCATCTCTTACGCTGTTTACTTTCTTAACTGTGCAGGGGCATCAAAATTAGATAGGCCTGGGTCTAGCCAGTTCTGACTCCACACGTTAGCTTTGCTGGAATACTGCAGAGAAATTTAACATAATCTTAGTGTTAGGCGCAGGTTGTGAAAACATTTCTGTCTATAATTGCTTTATCTTTTAGTATGTCATCAGCAAGCTGAATTTTCAAGCTAACCAGTCTAAAAGCATCCTCAGTGCCATAGCTAGCAAGTGGAAATCTAGCAGCTTGATCTGTCAGGTGCCATTAGCCTAAGTGCAGATTTTCCAAACATCATAATAAAAGCACACATTTAGGAGAAACAGGAAGGGGGATGATCAGCTCATCTTATCATGTAATTCTCAAGCTGCAGTCCAGAAACCTGCCACAGTCTCTGAAGTCCAATTCAAAACCAAACCAGGCTGGTCTGATATAATCATTGCTCTGTGTAGTGTTCGCAAATGTATTTCCTTGCCCATTTTAAAATGTTCTTGGAGGTGGGCTTCTCAGCACTTATCTTTCTTAAAGTCTGCTTAAGCTGTCTACTTGAGTTCCACGGTTCTTGGTGATTACTGAGCTGGAGGTGTTAGTCAAAAGCTGTTCTCTTAACAGGAAATTATTTGATCCTTGACGGATATGGAACAGTGCAGGAGAGCTCCACAGATGAGGAGGTATCATCTCTGGTTCTCCAGTGCACCGCAGGTGGCCGTGCCTCTTTGGACTCTGCACAGCAGCAGCCACTTTCCCCACGGGACACCCAGTCAGATGGAGGAAGCTCCCCCTTTGCCGAGGAGATGATGGCCTCACGCTGGGGAGCAATGGAAGAGTCCTGCTCGTTTGTAGCAAGCCCTCACTTCTCTATAGAGTCACGTGTGCAGATGATGCAGTATATTCAGAAGATAGAGGATGACCTTGAAAAGTTAAAGGTATAGTGCCTTTCTCTTTGCGGTATTGGGGTTTTTATATTCCTTAGGATTTGTATCAGGAAAGAGCTGGGAAAAAAGCAGCCATGCCTTTCCTTGTCTTTGGCTCTTATCTCTGGAAACTTTATAGCAGAATCTTGGTGGTGTTTTGTTTGCATTAAGTTGGGGGTTACAAGAGGCAAGTAGTTCTGCCAGAGCTAGCGGGTACGTATATTGCTTTGATTTGAACTTGGAGAAATTCCTGAGGCATAGGACAAAACTGATGCAAGTCTGCAGCAGTGGAGTTCTGCAGGGGCCACTGGCCTAAAGAATATGAATTCCTGACATGAAAAGACTTATCGAATCTGTCGCATGCTGCTGCCAATGTCAAATGAAGGTGCTAAGTTGCAGTAGACCAATAACAGCGTTTTCAGCTTTAATGATTTTTTGTATGTGATGGGGATTCTCTGTGCATAATAACCATTGCTATAGAAGGTTCATAGCCTCCTGATGTATGAAGCATACCAACACGTTAAGTCAGTAGCCGGCCTTTAATTTAACTGAAATCTGAGAAGAGAATGGAATATTGCGTGCAAGTGGAAGGCCTGATAAAGATACTGACAAAGGAGTTGAGATCCATTTTGGGTCATTGTGCAGCATGGGTGATTCCAGCCCACTCACCTGCAGCGAAGCTTCTCTCTTGCCTTCTGAAGTCCTCTTTGTTCACTCAGTAAATAGAGGAAAAAAAAAAATCACTTGAGTTTTTGGGGTTTTTGTTTTTTAGGAGGTTGAGGAGGACTACACCATTCTCCGACGCCAAGGGCTGGCTGGATCAGCCTCCACAGGAGAGCACTCAGGTACGCAACCAGAGTGTCTGTAATTGGTAGCGTGTACCACGTTAGCTTCAGGCATTAAACAAAGAGCACGAGCTCGATTATTAATGTTTATCACACGCATGAAAAGGGTTTCACCTACTTCAGCAGCTCTCACAGGGCTGAAACCATGCTGGTTGCAGGAAGGGTGCGTTGAATCCGTTGAGACTCACGTGCAGAGGAGCTTATTCCTCTGAAAAGGTTGTTACAGGCAGTGCCACCCCTACCTGCCGAAGACCTACATCTCAGGATGCACAGCTTCTCTTTCAAAGAAGCCTAGATTGATGTAAGGTCCCAAAGGAAGATTTCTGAATGTGTAAAATGATTAAAATCTGCCTTTTCTTTCTCTGGGGTCTCTGTGATGCTGTGTGAAGTGGTTGCCATGGGTCTCTTTAAATTGGCTTTAGGCATCCTAGAGAGGTAATTGCTGGAAAGGTCTTGAGGTTAAATGGGTGCGCTGTCTCTCATATAACACGCATTCTCTGCTAGTAGTGGTGTTCTAGGCATTCATCCCTCATTGCCTCCCCCCCTCACAACCCTTTTTCTCCCTCCTTTTATATTTCCTCCTTCAGACAAAAGCTAGTCATGTTTTCAGGCATGGCTGAAGATTGGATGAAGAGCATCAGGACGCAGCACCCGCTGTCTTCCCTGTGGACTCTGAGCTGAGAGGGTTTGGACCATCCAAACGCGAACCATACTCTAGCAAAGTGGGCATGGGGTGCTTTTCCTGTGGGGCATCTGCACTATCTTGTCAGTGGGGGAGTCTATACTATTCTGCTCCTCTCCTTGCTCGCAGAAATTCATTTTTCAGAACAGAAAAACCAAACCAAATGTACAGAGCTTTGGGTGTAGGATATAAAAATGTATTTAGACATTAAAAAAAGAAAATCAATGTATTTATTTGACTTCATTCCGTGTATCAAAAGCACATTTTAGTTTTTTAATCTGCTTTTTTTTGGTTCTATTTTAATTGGGTAGTGACAGTTCTAGCCCTCTGCATATATAGTACACCCTGCCTGCCACTGCTCCTGAACCAAAGGTCAGGTCTGAGGGGAAAGGGTGTGCTTATGTGCAAGTATATCTTCACTGGACTGGACTCTGCACTCCCTGCTGGCAATGAAGCTGCCATGTGAAGAGCTACTCATGAAGGTGTTAGGATGACTTGTGGCTGGAACTATCTGTATTCACCAATCGCATGGGAACTGCTCATGTCACCAAATGTGTAAGGAGAATTTTCCGTGCACTAAATAGCCAGGCACTTCAGATGGGCAAAGTTTCTTTATCCCCCCTCTCCCATTAAGGGTCTCCTTTGTTGACATGCGAGATTAAACTGGGAGAGGAGAAAGATAGGTTTAATTTTTTCCTTGACTTTGTTGGCTTTGATCATTGTCTCCTTTGTAAAGTGATAAAAATACTTGGACCTGCAGCACTTTTGTAACTCTTCTCTGGATCAAAAAGAATAAACACAAACCCAGAAGTGTGTCAAAGATGGGGGGCAGATCTGCCCCCGATTCACTACTGAATGAATAAGGGCTGCCATTTGAGTTAGCCACAGGTACTGCTGATTATAGGGCCAGTAAGTTTTAGTACCTGGAAGTATGTCTTGCTGAGGGCTTGGGGTGGGGTTGGGGTTTTTTGGGGGGTGGGGGTGGGGTTTTGGTTTTGGTTGTGGTTGTTTTTTTTCTTTCCTGAACGGATCTGTGCCAATGTATTCTCACTGAAACAGAGATGTGCGGAACAAAGAAGGCCGAAACGGCTCCGTGCTACTTCCTTGGGCCTGTTCTAAGGGGTTTTGCTGTTGGAATTCCTTCCAGTCTGGGAATAAGATACAGGGATCAGGCTACGAGCAGGGCTAACACTGGGCAGCCTAAGCTGGCTGTGCCTCTGCTCTGGAGCCGGTCCTAGGGTGGGCAGTTCCTGTTTGGCATAGGGGTTCAAGCTGGCCCCATTATCAGACACTGAATAGGACTGCTCGTGGAAGTTGGGTAAGGCAGTCTCTTTACACCCTCTTCCTAAGGTTTAAACTGTTTAATGAACCCAAACTGAGCTGTATGCCAAACCTGTAAATCCCATTAACAAATCAGAACTGCCATAGCATTGCTTGCATCACTGTGTGCATCAGGAAGTGCTGAGAGTCTGTCTTTGGTCAGCATAAAGATCATACTCCCTGCTCCTTTAAAACACACGCTTTCTCTTTAGCTACTGGCAAGAAATCGGTTCTGTCCTTTGTCTACTGACATAGGAAAAAAACAGTTCTTTTTTTGTCCCATTAGAAACATGCAAGGGATAACTTCATTCAAAGATTGACAGCGGTTGAATAGAGATGATTTTGAGCCTGATGTGAAAGTTGGAGCCATGAGCCCTTACAGAGTAAGGGGGAGTTTCTCTTGTTTCAAGAGCCAATTGCACAAAGTACTGTTTTTCACCAGCAGAGCATTACACTGCCAACACAAGCCAAAGTGTTCTCTTCCAGGCTGGCAGGAGCTTCCTCTTCCTTGGGATGCACCAAGGCCTGTCCTGTTGCACCTGTATGAGTATACTGTCAGTATTAGCCGAGCACTTCCATTCTTTCATGGGTGGTATCTTCCCTCCTCACCTTCAGCCATACAGTTCCTTTGGTTGCAATCATCTGAACTTCCCCCTCGAGGCCCCCAAACTGCTTCATGCTGATGTGGCATCTTTTACGTGATCCGGCCAGAAAGAGAACTGGGCTATAGACTTGGTTTCTAAGGCACTTCCCCCCAACTCCCCTTCATCAGCTGGATGATGCTTGCCTGGGTCTTCACACTCCAGAAACAGGAGCAGTTATTATGACCTTAGCTGTCTAAAAGCTTTGCAGCAGGCTTCCATGGCTGATTGGAAATGATGCCTGAACTCTATTAGAGAAAAGTTAGTCTGACTTTTCAAGAGTAAGCTAGAAGACCAGCAAAGATGGGACCTGTAAAGGCCTGGTTGGTTAGTACTTGTTCCTTGTAACTGAAGACAAAATCCCTGTTTCTCTGGTCTTCTCCAAGTATTTCAGGGTTTATGGTGAGCAACATGCTGCACAAGGAACGTAGCTGTTAGCATATACACAGCATATAGATGAGCCATGGGGGAGCAATCTGCCCATGCTGACTTACCTTGGTATAAGCATTGTAGCGTCATCCACCACTGCTTTGTTTCATCTGTTATAGATGTAGGAGCATGGGAATGCAGAGTATTTATGTTGCCATGTCAGCCTTACGTTTCTGTCTCCAGAGCTGCTGGAGTGGAATTTTCCCCACCATCCCTTAATGCTTCTTTGGACATAATTCAGTGGGAGTTCGGGTGCAGTTCTGTCTCTGTCACCTCTCAGGGTGTACAGGGGGAAACATCCACACTTTGTGCCGGGCTCTTGACGAGGGCAGAGAAGCCACTGTACCACATGGAATGGATGGTCTCCAGAGCAGGAGATTGTGGAGAGCTTTAAGGAGTGTTAGAGAAGACCAACCCATTCGAACCCAGTTGTATGGGCAATAGAACTGACACGCTGTGCTCTGTCCTGTTTGGTTTTTTTTCAGCTTGGCCTTATGTGACATTGATCATCCTCACAAAGGGGGCATTACTCCTCTAGAAAAATGCTGGTGGGGTCAGGGGGCTGTTATCTGGGAGCAGTAACCTGAAACAATGGGGGATTCCTTTTCTGTAGCACATCTACTGTATGGCAGACCTCAGGCCTTGTCTCACTGTGTGGAAGGAGCTGGAACTCAAATGCACTATTCAGGATTCTCACGTTTTTTCACCCCTTTAAGCCATAAGATTATCCTTTTTCAAATTCCAGTTTCCAGTGTAAGGAAGCATTTTACTTTGCCCCTGGTTGGTGATTGAATGATTGTACATTCTCTTATTCAAACTGGATAGCAGAGCAGGACAATGTTTGCCCCAGCCAGTCCTCCCCCAAATACAAGATGAGTGAGGGTGTTTTATCTTGGGAACAAAGACATGGTATAGCAGCCATCCTTGCATATCCTTCTGAGAAGTGATTTCTGCAGTTACGAGTTGATGGACAAGTCAGAGGGGTACTTCTGGAATGGGGGATTTCCTTCTCCCATAGAATGATAGGAGAGCAGATGCTAAGCTGGTGTTGGGTCACCCTGGTTTCTTGAATATACCTTGTCTTTAGGGAGAGGAGAGTTCATTAACATCCTATAGGTGGGATCAGAAAGAAGGATGAGGAATGTAGAGCTATGTGGTCCAGATGGGTTTGGTCAGCTTTCAGACAGCATTGTGCCTATTTCCAGTGTTCTCACAAATACTCTGATTTACACATACTGTCCCTGTATTAGAAGATGGGTCTGATGCTTCAGTACATGGCCCTCAGTTATAATTTCAGTGCTTGATGGTATCCGGTGTTTTCTCCCTCTGTTCCCCAAAGAAATCCCTTCATTCCTTCCCCTCCCCAAAAGGTGCCAACTGACAAGCAGATGTACTGCAAAAGGGATACTGCAGCCAAAACACTGCTGTTTTCTTTTGAATTAAGTCTTGTGGAGCTCTCTTCATGCTAGGATATTTTCCTTTCCTTTGTACAACATACAATCATGTACTCGCAACAGAGATTTACTTTAAAGAGAAGAAAGAAAATCTGGAAGTATTCTTTAAAAAAGAAAAAAAAAATACACAAAAATCTTTATTAATAATCCTGTATTTTTACTGATCATGTTTGAATGTCTAAAAAGACTTTATTGTTCTAATTATCCAGATGTATGTTTGTAAAATAGCTCTTTTATGACTTAGCTGATAAGGTTGTATGTTTCTGAAATTAAATATTGGTCACTTAAAAAAAGAATCTGTTTTCAGGATCTGGGAAATAGAAAATTTAAGCGTTTCAAATATCATTAAATAAGCTTAAAGGAAATGAGTTTTGTCTGCTGGATTTTTTGGGGGTTGTTTTGCTTTAATTGCCTGCAGGGCCAACTGTCTCGATGGGCAAAGGAAGCTTTCAGCTGACACGAATCTGTTGTTCCCGTTGCACATGTGGGGCCCCCGGTTCTCCCAGTTAACACAATTCCTATTGACCAGTTGCTCTTCCTGGAGGAGGGAACAAGAGCCTTCTGCAAGTGGTGCTGGAGATGCCCCGCTCCGCTGAGCTGTCGCAGACCACTGGCAAAGCAAGCATCCTCTGGTCGATGTAGAGGGGTCTTGTAGTGCCAAGCACTGACTGTTCCCTTCCTGCTGTGCTGTCTCCTCCTGGGTTCAGAGGAAATGTCTGGGCCACTTCGTTTCTAGCTGATGAGTCCTCTCTATAACCATCTGTGGTTCCTCCCCATCCTAACCTTGGGAATAAACAGTGCAAGAAACGGGTGTCTTCCAGAGACAGACTCTGCTCAAAGAGCTGCTGCTAGCCGTGAGTCTTGTTTTGTGTGTCTTCCCCAAAGCCTTATACCCAAGATGATCCTTTAAAAAGCAGGAGAAGGGGGAACTCTGAGTTTCAAGAGATTTTAATCAACTCTTAAAGACTGGGACACTGAAGGCACCTTAACCAGATCTCTGCTGGTCACAGTGAGTTAGTATGTGAGGTGCCTCCTGAAAGAATTGAAGTTCAGGTCAGTAATCAATGCTTCTGTGCCCATAAGAGTCTGGATTTGTACTTCTTGGCTTCTCAGTGCTGGTATCAGCAGCAGTCTTATGCAAGGGCTATCATCTAAGATCTGCATACGGGGTGCAATATAATGAGTATCATGCTAATCTGAGGCAAAAGAAAGCTCACAAAATAAGAAGGTAACAGAAGAGTGTTGGTTTGGGAGCTGCCTTTTAAAGAATGGTGGTGGTTGGTTCCTTGCCAAGTGCAGTCTTCATTGTACAAGGAAGAATGTCCGCACGCCTTCCCTTAAGCGGTGACCAGTGAAGAGCAATTAGCACGGAACATCACTACGCACAAATCTGGCACTCGATCTGAGCTGAGCCTGATGCCTCGGGGTGTCCTTCGATGCCACTGATGCTTCGGGGTGTCCTTCGCTGCCACTGATGCCTTGGTTGTGTTTTGCTCAGCTCGCACTGCACCTGCGGTTGTTTCTGCACTTGCTGGGTTTGATTTGCAAGCGGAATTCTGCTTCTTGTAGTGGATTTCCTATCGGGTCCAGCACCACTGTTTCATCCACCGGAAGGCTTGCTCTTCACAGGTAATTCACAGTTTGTGTCACTGGCGGTAATGTAATCAACACTTTAGAAAGTCCAATATAGCTGCCACCATTAATGCTTTGGCTCATCTGATCCCATTTGGCAATTAAACCTGAGCAGTGTATTTCTATTTCAAGTCAGTTTCGGGTTCCTGTGCTCCAGCACTTTACCCGCTGTAGGGCTTGCTTTTAAGTTTCTCGCACCATAGTGTTAAATCCAACCCAAACCATTATCCGATGACATTAAATAAGTGGATTTTATTAACTTACAAGCGTGTTGTTGTGTTTAAAAGGGAATCTCTTTTGATGGTTAGGAGCTGTCAGTCCGTACCTTTTCAACATGATAACACAGCTTAATATCTTGCAAATGTTTACCATTTAAGTCTTGCTGGAGTGTTTTTCCCCTGAAGCTTTGGCTGTTCAACTAAAAGGCTGCAGCTCTGGATCAAATGCCAGCCAGAGTCCATTGGGCTTAAACGACGGTTTGCTTGTGCTCTAAAGTAAACCATCCTACACATGTCTTTGGGATTTAAACAACTTTATACCCTTGGATTGGTTTGGTTTCTCCCAGCGAGTTCTTTTCAAGACTGGAGTGTCCGCAGAGATGGTGCATCAGCGTGAAATGATGTGTGCCGCAGAACAAGCCACTTGCTTTTCCCCCATCGATTGCTCTGCTTTACCAAGTTGGAGTCTAGAAGATGAAACTTCACCTTGTGCTTGGCTGCCCTTGCCTCTGCACTAGAAACGAGCTAGGGGACAGGCACATCGCAGTATTTGCATATCAGGATGGGTGCATTTGGGTCTTTGCATTGCCCGTCTTTCGCTGGATAGTTTTCCCTCCATTAGGATCAAATGGGAATCGGAAAGAGAAATGGAATGGAAACTTACGGTTGAGGGAACTTAGAGATGTAGTCAATAGGGAGCATCTCTGCTGGGAGTTTAATGCCAAGGCCTCTGTTTGTTATATTCTCTGCAGAGGATGCTTTACCTGAATCGCTATTTAGTGATATTCCCATCTTTAGCTTTTGATTTCCCTGGAAAATGTTGCAGCCACGTTTCTGATGGACACGCAGATAAAAATGCAAAACAAACCAGAAAGGAAACTAAATCAGGTCTGTGAAGGTTGAGAGTCCTCCTTTTTTCCCCCCGTCTGCAGTATGTATGTGAAGCTCCTTGAGAGATTATTATAATTGCTAATCTGAGCACCATTATGTTTTCCTAATGATGCTGTTTGTGTTTTGCCAATTTGAAAGTTATTTTATACATTCTTTACTGTGCTGCTGTAAATAAGTGATTCCAAATAAACAGCTCAGAAAAATCTGAGCTTTATGTCTTCTCCTGCAGCCTGTGCCCTTGAATCCCAGCTAGGGAATGAGAGAGAATCATACTGCGTCTTTTAGGGCTCTTTTACATATACAATCATGGTATTAATCTCTCCTTGCTACCTACCATAGGTAGGAAAGGGAGGCATAAAATAGGATTGAGAGAATCTAATTTCAGATGGGTTTGTGTCATTTCTGGGTTATTTTATTACAAGGAACAGCTGGACTGGCACAGCTCACACAAAGCTAAAGCTTGGATGTGTTTGTTTTAAGCGTGATGCATGTGAGCACGAGTGTGGGACTGATACCTGACGTGTGTCTCTGTTAAGTAAGATACTGGCTTAACAGATTTTCAACACCATTTTGGATACCTGTTATTTGGAAGGTAGCTTCTGAGGGCAGCTTTAATGCTACTTTCAGCTCTACACTGGAAAGGTTGGAGCGGACAGCGAGAGATGCCACAAAGCAGGAAGATAGAGCTGAGACCGGGATTTCAGAGCCATTCTGGAGAGCTGGAAGCGTGGCAAATCAAGTTTCCAGCCCCATGCACTGGTGTGACCCCTGCTTGGTGAATACTTCCAGGAGAAGCGTGTTTCCTTGCTTGATGGCTGCGAGATCCCTCTCGCAACCCAGAGCACTAACAGGGCTCCCTCCTGCAAGCGGGGAGCATCTATTTCTCCCCTCTCCAGATGGGAGTTTGCAGCTGCAAACCATCAGTTGGGCTTTTGGCAGAGGAAAGTGCCCAAAATATCTCTGCCGCTTTCTTGCCCCAGTTTGTTTGTTTCCAGATGTCTGCAGCTTCTTCAGCTGCAGGCAGTGAAGTGTTTTCCCTGATCAATATTTTAACCTTCTTGTTGGTATTTACTCAGTGCTGCTGAATAAACTGCATTAAGTGGAGCTGCGTGGATGGCAGAGTAAATCTACATTCCCATCAGGTCTCTGGAGCTTCCGCAATAATTCACGTTGTCTGGGGTTATTGTTAAACTAGGGTGTTAACGAGCGCATCTTGAAGCTTCAATTCAGATCTCACTTCTGGTGCTAAGACAGCATCTCTGCTCTGAATGATCACGGAAAGGAAAAAGCTTTGTGTTTCCCTCTTGCAAGCTCCAGTTTGAAAGAGCACCTTTAGTTTTATCAAGATGTAGTCGATACGACTCCATCTGTTTCCCTTTGACCTTTAGGATGAGAAGGAGATTCAACCCTCCCCTGTGGGTCTTCATTGCAGTTTTAAATCCTGCTGGGGAGGTTTCTGCTCCTCCTCCTTTTGCCATTCCCTTTCAAAAGCCTGAAGTCTAATTAGCAGTGAGCAGAAGAGTTGCCCTCCCTTTCCCCAGCAGTTCTGGTGTTTGTATACCATGCAACGCAGGAACTCGGTTATAGAGCTGCCTGTTCCATGTTCTGCTGTGCGTGTCCTTTACCCAGTGTTTCACCTCCAAATACAGACTTCTTTTAGCTCTTTATTTTGCTTTGGGTAACTTCTGGCCCGGAAGAAACAGGTTCACAGTGTTTTGCAAGCCACTCGGACCCATTCATCATCATCATTTTAGTGGATGCGTGCAGCAGAAGTCAAATAGCCTCAATTGTGTCTTATATTGAGCTCATCTTTTCTCCTCTGCTATTTCTTTATTCTGCTATAATAAAACTAGCCCTGTCACTGCTGAGCTATTGCTCTTCTGTCTCTGTGTATAAGATGGGCTCTGCATCTGGTCTGGAGTTGGCAAAAAGAAAATGCTTATGTGAGGTAGGACAGTATCAGGCCACCAGATCCCAGAAGTATTTCTTCCATGCTGCTAATGCTGTTGCAGCTGCAGTGATTGTAGCTGTCCCTTCCCAGTCATACACATAGGACAGCTTGTAGCAACTTAGCCAGTATTAGTGAAGGAGCAGGGAAAGACCCCAGTTTTGGCTTGTCTTTCTTCTCAGTAAACCCTACCCTCCAATGGCACATGTTCAGCATCAACGTCTGCATCAGAAGCATGTGCTGAGGTGGCTGCCTGCATCCACTGCTCCTCTGGGGCTCTGTTCTGTACTTGGAGTATGCTTAAGAGACCTGGGGGTTGGATTCTCAGGTCTATATCCTCTGTTCAGCTGACCGCGCTGATGTACACCCTCCTCGGCTGAGCCGGTGTCTTCTGTGCTTTGCTTTCTTAACTCTCCATAGAAGCATCTGCTGATGGGAAAAATGGGGATGGGATGCTTGGAGCTGAACTCACAAAGGCATCTCCCCCTCTTGTCCTTGGACCAACCTGCTGATGAGATCTCTGAAGTCAGTTTCATTCTTCACTGCTCCCTTTTCCTATTTCTCACCTGCAAGCCTTCATCTTTTGCTTTCACCACGTTTCAGAGAGGTTGGCTTAGTGGGTTCGTGGTGGTTGTTCTTGGAGGGGGCTTTTTGCCTTGCTTTTCCAATGTCTGCTTTTATTTCCCTTCGGTGTGTGAATGGAATACGTGCCAGAGAAAACATCCTTTGATGGCACCAATTACAAAGAAGAGAGCACCAAAAAGCCAGGAAAATGAAGGTGCAAGCGCAGATAAACACTGCAAATAACCAGTCCAATAATTATCTCATCTGAAGAGGGTACTTCTCCTTGTGAAAGGACAGGGCTGTGACTAAACACGGCCTGGTTTAGTTCTGGGTTTTGCCACGCAAGCCTGTGTGACCTTACCGAAGCCGTGTCATTGCTCCAGCCCTGATTCCCATCTCTAAAATGGCAACGCACTGCGTATGCTTGTTTGGAGCTCATTTACATGCTGTGATCTTCCAGGATTGTGTCTCTGTGTGTACAGCACCTGAGAGAGTATGTAATCAATCTCTTTTGGAAGCGTTAAGCGCTAACTACACACACATATATATGTATTTATTTATGAGATTACACAGTAGCTAAGGGAATGTGTTGCTTTCAAAACCGGGAATAAGCAGAAGCGTAAGGATGGAGGCTGCTGAGAGGTAGGATATGGCCTAGAAAGGAATGAGTGATGCCCAACTGCTGGTTTGAGCCAGGAATTTCGGTGAACGTGGGCACATCACTGCATTTCAAGCTAAAAAGGAGGGCTGTGATTGTGGCAGTCGCTGTTTCAATGTCTGTTGTGCCAGTGTGGTAGCAGGGCTCCCACATCTCTGGGAAGCAGGCCTGTAAGGCAAGTCACCTCCCTGCACGCCTGGCTGCAGAGCCACCCAAGGAAGTGCCATTCCTGACTTCATTATAGCCTGTATCCCGCAACCATGTGTGTGCCTGCTGCACCGGGGCGGGGGGAGTGAGACAACACAGTGTGTGGAGCATCCTCTTCAGATGGGGCTAGCAGCATCCACCCAGGTCTTCCATCAGGATTACAGATACCATTTCTGACTCGAGCTCTTCTTCAATTCACACACATTTGCTTTTGCACGAAAAAGAAAGCAAACAAACTGTTCCACAAAAACGTTCCCTATTTATCTAAGTCATCCTACTAACTTCTTTGAGCCATCTAAATATATATATATAATTAGATGGGCTTTTTTATGTAAGCACCACAAGATAGTTATTCTGCTAACCGGTTCCTTCAAAGCTGTTCTTATCTATAAAATTATCCAATTTGGATATGTTCTATTACCAATAGAAAGTGGTTATGAACCTTGAAGAAAAAATCTGCCACACGCATAATAGATTGATTTCTTTACATTTCAATCGAATGCGGAATCTTGCCTTTTGCAGTGTCTTTTATCCCCAGAAATCTCTTAGTACTGCCTGCATTTGACTGACTCCTTCTTACAGTGGTAACTGTTATTTACTGTTCCGCTGAAATATAGCCACCTATGAAGATAAATGTAGCAGTTGTTTAAATGATTCACGACTCAACTTCACGTCAGTTTGAGATCAGAGCCCCTCTTAGTGCCACTGAGAGGGAAAAGATAATGTAATTGCTCAGATCTATCTAATGCCGTGAGGCAAGCACTGTGATTACCGGTGGTGGCTATTTCCCCCACGTGTTCGGATCTGGAGACGTTAGATTATTCTGTGGAACAAACAGTCTGTTGTTAGTGAAAAAGGGGGCAGACTGATCCATATGCATCACTGCAGGCTTTATTGTACTCTGCATGGGCACAGCTAGTAAAGCTACCGGTGGGGAAAGCGTGGTTTTGGTCTGGAATGAGCTGGTCCTGCAATAGCGCAACTCTTTGTTCTGAGCTCCTGCTTTGGACAATTCACTCCTTTCCTGGGACTGTCTGATTTTCCCTTAGGAAAGGCATTGCCTGACCTAAGAGAGCATCTTCCCAGTGACTACCAGAGATCGAGCTTTCAGGACTGTCTGGTGCAGTCCTGAAGTCCCTGGCCAGAGAGGAGCTGGCCCCTCTGGCTTTCTGATGTACCAGTGTCCCTTCCCTGTCCTCCTGTGCCCCAGGGAGTAAGTGGGATCCCAAACCTCCTCTAATCTTTACATTTAGAGTCTTGCGACAGCAGTAGTTCCTTCCACAAATAGGATTTTCTAGGCCATCCAACTCCCTTCCTTCTGCAGGCAACTGGGTCAGATAACCTCATTCATAGAATGACCAAACTCTATTTCAAATCCAGTTGGAGAGCTTCCCTGTCCCCCGCCTCCCCACATGACATTTTGTGGCATAAGGCAGTTTCAAACCTCTCCTCTTACGGTTCGAATCCTTTTTATTTCCAAGCCGGATTTATCTGCAGACAGTTTCTACCTCGTTTGTTCCTTTGCTGGATTATCTCAAACACAGAGATGCCAACGGGTTTTAAATAAAACACAACTGCTTCCGAAGGTGGGGAAGGCAAATGAAGCTGGAAATGATAGGAATCCAGCTATCTTTGCTGGGACTTAGTGGTGAGACTTGCAGCAGGACAGCTTGAGCTTTCCCAGAGCAGAAGGAGAGGGGAAAGGGAACCTTTCCAAAGGCAGGAGATGGCAGAGCCATGAGGAGGATGCAGCATCCGTCGGGATTGTGCCTGCCAGGGTTCCACAGAGGGAGCCCTGCCTGGCTCAGGTGAGAGGCAGACTCTGCCTATCTCCCACTGCTGGCGCTTGCACAGGGGCTGCTTTTGGTCCAGAAGCAATCCCAGCCCTGGCAGCCAAACCTGCGTGCTCCTGTCCCTCAGAACCCACCGCTCTGCCCATACTCACCTGTGAGCATGAAGCCCTGCTCCACGCAGCCCTGCAGCCCAGCCAGTTGTGAACCGGGACCTTGGGGGCCACAGTCATCAGTCTCAAAGCAAATGCAACCCAGACATAGGGAAATGCTCTCCTACCCTGAGAATAATAAACGCTTGGAGTGGCCTGCTGGGCAGGGTCACTGGTGCAAAGGCACAGGGATCATTCACAGAGCCATTGACTTGTGGCTGATGTCCTACGGGAAATGATGTGCAAAAAGGATGAGCTCAAAGCACCCTGTGCCTGTTACCTATGTACCTTATGAGTAATTTGTCTCTGAAGCAGAGGCGTTTCACTTTTTGTGCTGTGAGGCGGATTCTTTTCCTCCAGCTTATTTCTTCTCAGCAGGAGGGGAAGATGAATTCCTGTCAAAGAGGAGTTCATTGCTCCTAATGCAAGAGTCCAATTAATTGATGGTTTACAAGCTTTGCTTTGCTCGCTCTTGAAAACAAACAGGAAAACACAACTGCAGTGTAGCTGAGAAGGCTGGAGCATTACAGCCTACAGGGACACCATGGCTTAGGAAGCTGACTGTCTGCTGCTGCATTTCTCAGCCTTGCACTAGACGATGGGTACTGTTCATCCCCATTTCCCAGTGCTGGATGATGTCTCTTACCCAGCACTGTGTTACTGCACAGGGCACCAGGAGGAGATTAGCACTGAACACAAAGATTTTAGGGGCTCTGGGCAGAAGTGTCCTTTCCAAGCAGCGAAGAAGGGGAGGACACAAAGGGAGAGTCAGGGCTGTGGCTAAGAGCAGGGAGCGCTAAGCAGATGGGATTTGGGATGTGTGGGGAGAAGGCACAGCCTTTCCCTCTCAGGAGCGCTCAGCCTTAGGAGAACCGGTCACTTTGGAAGCAACAGCTCCAGTACCCCCCTGCTCCCTGCCCTCTCAGTCCTCTCCCCTTCCTGCATCCCTCTGCTCCCTCCACCCCGGTTTCTGCCCCGTTTCCTGCCCTCCTCCGCTCCCCGTTCCCCTGCCCCTACTTCCCGCCCTCCCTGCATCCCCCTCCCCGCTCCATCCCCTCCTTCCCCGCTCCGCGCTGCCCCGCACGCCCGCCGGGGGGCCCCCGCGCCCGTCACCCCCTTCCCGCGGCGCCGTGCCCCGGCAGCCGCCCCTGCACTTCCC